>MNCI01017162.1:0-48957 GCA_015680685.1 Gnetum montanum | reverse complement strand
TTGTGAAGAATGGTATTGTGGTGAGATAGAGTATGGTGGCCCAAATGAAGAAACAAGATGTTGGACGTTATAAGCATTTGGATTCGGAAAATGTGAAGGGTGCCTCCAGTCTAAAGGTGGATTCCCCCATGATTGGGATTGTTGCCACTGTGGTCTGACATAGTATCTCTGTATGAATTCTGGATGTAACGTGTTTCCCCAATGCTCATGTAGATGTAACAGTATTGGGCATTGGCCTTTGGGGTGATCGTACAGGCATATGTTACATTCATATGTATGATTGGCAGTTGAGCACTTATTCCCTTCATTCCTTCTTTCTGAATGTCTATGGTTTCGCCCTGCTTCTTGGGTTGTGAAAACTCTATCTCCAATGATGTTGATATATTCTCCACACTTTTGATTCATCCATTCCAACATCTTATTGATCTTTGCCTCAGCTTCTTCTAAAAATTTTTGTATTGGCAAAGATGATGTTTCCACCTTGGAATTTGTTGATCTCTCCTTGTTATGATCATGGACTTTTGTTAAGTTAATATTTTGGTCCCGTTGATTTTTTTCAAGACTCTCCCATGTAGCTATTTCTCCTTCTTCTTTTGCTACCTGCTTAATAAGCTCTTGGATTTGATGGGTTCATAGGTTTATAGTTGACCTCGAGCATACGTTCCTAAGGTCTCTCTGGTTTCATTACGTAGCCCATCAATGATATGGTACATTAGCCTTTCCTCGGAAAACCCATGGCCTGAACAATTGTTTAACAGTGAATAATATCTTTCTAAGGCCATGTCCAAGGGTTCATGTTTTTCTTGTTTCCATCCTTGGATTTGTTTCCTCAAGGCTGACACTCTTGCGTAGGTTTGATATTTTTCGTTAAAGACCTCTACCATTGTTGACCAGCGTCGTATTGAATTTGGTTTTAATGATCTATACCATACTTCAGCTTGGTCAACGAGAGTCATAGGAGAGAGCTTCAGTTTTTTCCAATTGTTATCAATGTTATTCCATGTGCAGGCATAGTAGAAGGCTAGTAAATGTTGATATGGATCTAAGTCATAGCCTCCTGAAAATTTTGGAAAGTTGTTTAAATCAAGCCTGGGTAGTCGGCTCTCTTTACGATGCCTATGTGAGATTTGAATAGCCTCTTGTATTTGCGTGAAGCTTGTAGTGGCCAGTGGGGATTCATCGTCATCGGGTAAGTTAGGCTTTCGTGTGTTACAATGACGTTGTTTTTGTTCATTCTTATAGGAAACTCCCACTTCAGGTTGTATACTCCAATCTTCATCGTCATATAGTTCGTTGGTTCTCCAATGAACTTCCTCACTAAGTGTGGCGTTATTATCATCTTGTCGGAGAGACATTGTTTTGTGTGAATTTATGTGACTTTTTAATAATTATTATTTTCTGAAAGATATATCGTTAAGTTCTTTACAGCGACCTTGTATGATATAACTAATCTAGATAACTAGCACCATCCCTGGCAACGGCGCCAATGATGAGTGGCGAGGCACCCCTACACTCAACCATACAAAACGAGCGTCACACGCGCGATCCGGTCGAACTCCGCAGATGGACTAGTTGTGGTATCTAGATAGTTAGCCTTAGGTCGCAGTTCATTGTCTTCCCATCTAGACTAGTTTTGCATATGTCACATATGGTTTAGTCTAGATGAGGTGTATGATGTGTTCCTAATCTAATGTTACTCCTGAAGGCAGTGGAAAATAATACTAACTAAGCTAAGCTAAGAGGAAAAAGGGTAAGAAAATCTAATCTAGCCTAAGTGCGACGAGCAACCGATTCCTTGATCAACCGTACACATCTTGGACTTCATGCACGACTGCCACTGGGACTACCAAGCATAGGCCTAGGTACGCCACTGGGATTACCAAGCGCAGACCCCAAATATGCCACTGGGTTACCAAGCATAGATCCCCCTAGCTACACCACTAGGCTACTAAGTAGTCACACTTAAATGCATGTAATCAAGTCGTACTCGTTCCGCTTCTAGGAGTTTAAGGGTGAGAGACTAGCGATGAGTAACCGATTCCTTAACTAGCCGTACACACCCGTAGATGCTCATAGCTAAGTCGTACTCACACCGCGCTATGAAAGCAATAAATAACATGAAATAAATAACAATAAATAAACTAAGTGAATGCTACAATGATGAAGTAATCTCGATCTTTATTGCCGGTCATGTGCGTGTCCAAGTACGGCACACTCGAATAAAGACACCGTACAATCACATTCACCACACTGCAGGCAGACACGGGAAAATTCTAACTCTGGAGGTATCAAACCGCCAGAGCTTCACTACACTAAAACTAGGATGTCCAATGAGGGAGAGCCGCCTCTTATTTATAGAAATTGCGGCTGACTGCGATATTGCATACGTGATATCGTAGGGAAGGACGCGATATCGCGTACGCGATATCGCGGCTGACGCAAACCGCGTCTCATCAGTATGGATGGCCATGTCCTCCATGACTAAGTTGGAAGGAGGATATCTAAAAAATTGAGCATGGTTGTCCATCCATTGAGGTACTTGTTGCACTATCTTGCCTAGGCTCATTGAAAAGCTTTCCTTGTAAAATGTTGACCAAATACCTTTTATTTGTGTTCTCTGGTTTGTATATGTTCATGGCCCAAGAGTTAAAGGTTTCAGCAGTTATATAAGATCCCTCCCACAATGCTTAAAACTTAGTTTATTGTTGTACATGTGTGGGATTCCAATAAAAAACCTTATCTTCTTGTTGGAATTTTACTTTTCATATTCTTAGGTCATGTCATTGCTTATTAAATGTCTTATCGACTTCATTCAAAGACAGGGCTACTAATCGATTTTCATCTATCATGTTGAGGTTGATCAATCTTTCTCTTTGTTCTAGGTTTAGGTCATGATTTAGTTCATAGGCTATTGAGAGTGTACAAAGCTTAGATTGCATTGGGAGTGTTGGAAGTTTTCCATACACTAACTTATAGGGAGAGTAGCTAATAGGAAGTTTCCATGTTGAGCGATAAGCCCATAGGGCATTACTGAGTTTTGTGCTCCAATCTCTCCTATATTTTCTTATGGTCCTTATTAGGATCCTTGTAATCTCCCTATTAGTTACCTCTACTTGACCATTAGCTTGGGGATGATAAGGTGTTGTTAATTTATGTTCGACCCCCAAGCGTTACATAATGTTTTGAAATGTGGCACCTATAAAATGAGTTTCATTGTCAGAAATCAATGCATGTGGCACCTCAAACCTATTGACAACATTTTTTTGTACAAATTTAGTAGCAGTGGATGATGTATAGTTGGTGATGGCTACTATTTCTACCCATTTGATGTAGTATTCAACTACTACAATGATATACGCCTTTTCATTGGACATGAGTGTGATGGAACCCATGAAGTCAATGCCCCATATGTCAAAGGGCTCTAGTGACTAAATCCACTATTACGGATCCTCCATTCGAGTGGTCATCCCACCATCTCTTTGACAATGTTCACAAGGTTAGAAAAATTGATGGATGTCCTTAAACATTGTAGGTCAATAGTATCATACCATCAGGAGTTTTATGGTTGTGCATCTCCTTGCATAGTGGCCTCTACAAGGACCTTCATAAGCATCCTGGAGAATGCATAATTGATCTACATTAGGGACACACCAACAAACTAGGCCATTGATGCACATCTTGTAAAGGTGTCTATTGATTTCCATGAAGTATTTTTCCAAATGAAAAAATTGTTGTTTCTTTTTGAAGTGTACATCTTATGGCATCTCCCGAGTGAGAAGGTAAGAGAGGATGCTAACATACAAATTTGGTTTAGGAGGCACTTGATCATTTATTGCTCCTGTAAAGAGAAGTTCATCTGGAAATCAATTAGAGAGTGATCTCTACTCCTCTTTATTATCCCATCTTAGCTAAGAAAGGTGGTCAACAATCACCTTCTTAGATCCTTTTTGATCTACCATTTTGAGATTGAATTCCCACAAGATCATGAGCCTCTATATGATATGGGGGATCACCATTGGCTTATTCATTAGGAATTAGATGGCACTATGATCTATGTACACAAACACTTCATAGCCAAGCATATAGTGCTTGAACTTTTCAAGAGCATACACCACTACCATTTGAAACACCACTAATTTCAGCCTAGCACTTTGAAAATGACTCAAGCCCTTTTGAGCATCTAGGAGGTAAAATTTGACTAAGGCAGTTTGTTCACCCTCAGCGTGAGCAACTCAAAATAGTGTCAAAATCAAGTCAAAGGTGGAGGAAAATAGTCCAACATCAAAATTCCAGTGTTCAGTGTCAAAAAATTGCAAGTTTTCTAGGTCATGCTACAGCATGACCTATCCAAAATAGCACAGCGTGACCTACCCAAAATGGCTCCAAATCAGACACATTCAAGCTCAAATTTCCAGATCTAGATCATACACAGGTAGGTAGCAGTTGTAATTAGAAACAGGCTTCAAAAAATTCAAAATTTGGTGTCAAAAATTGCATTTTACCCGACTCAAACTCAGTTCACGTTGAGGTCACACCCAGCGTGACTACCCAGTGTGACTCACGCTCAGGTCACACTGAGGTAATGCCTAGTGTGACTGCCTAGCATGACTACAGCATGACTACCAGTTACTCTTGCACAAAAGCACTTCAAATGCATGCTGAAGACACACTGAAGCCCAGACAACTCACACTAGAAGCCCTGGTAGAGCAGAGATGCCTCAAATAGCCTCAAATCGACATCTCAACATCTTGGAGCAGTCGATCCATGGTCAAGCGAGCCGAGATCAAATTTCTCTTGTTGTCCATTTCATTGTAACTCTTCATTTGTGGGCTTGATAGGCCCTCACGGTCTAAATTGTATGTACTTTCATGGGCTTGAGTAACCCACACGTTGTAAGATACAATGCACCTAGTCAAAAACGTAGCCTGCTACACATGACCAACTCATACACAACTATCTATCAGACATGTGTCACTTAATCCATTTTTCTGTTAAATCTCAACCATTGATCTCACCCATGGGCCCCTTTCCCAAACCCAGCCAAACCCTATAAATACCCTATCCATCCACATAAAAAGGGTCAACAATTTGGACTTTTAGGCAATTTGGACTTTTGAAAAGCATTGACCAGTAGCCTAGGATGCTCAAACACACTTGACTCCTAGCATCCAAGCACTCCTATTACACATCATCTCAAGGCTTAGCGCTTGACCTACCATTCGTATGCATAGCTACGCTTTGACCAATGCACATTCTTGTTTAAACAATACAATTCATTATTGCCTATCATTTACATTGTTTTACATTTAGTTTACGCTCTATTTACAATACATTTTTGTTTACGTCCTATTTAAATTTCGTGTATCGCCATTTACATTTCAAACATCAGTTTATGATAACCCAACACAAGCCATAGTTTATGCTCGAGGAAGTCCTTGGTTGATTTTCGTGGAGACAATCCAAGGTACTCTACCTTCATTCCCTTTTCCAGCTTGCCCTCAAGTGAAGGTAGGGTCATCTATGCTTGCCTGATGATATTTTTGTATTTTCTTCCCTTCCAGCCTTACACGGATGATTTAGGTCAGTACAGTAAATTGGCACTAGAAGGAGGGCCACCTAAAAAAATTCTTACGTTAATAGAGACTACAAACTTGTAAAACTCTTACCATGAGCACTTTAAATTCTATCTGCAAAGTAACACTACCAAGTAACATTCCATCACCATCGCTGACTGTTCACGTTAAGCTTCTCTCACCACTTACCCAGTGTGTCATGATAGATTGTGCAAATTCAACTTGACTTACTCATCCTATCCCCCCATACGTCATGTTGTGGTCAGTCATGCTAAACTCAGTCACACTGAACCCACTTGCACATGCTGGCAAGTCATGCTGCACACGCTGCAGGGTAATCATGCTACCCAGTTGCACATGCTACATAGTTTGCTCAAGCCAGCTAATCACGTTGCACACACTATCATGGAATCTTCCCAGATCACCCCTACTCATGCACTCCTCACACCAGAATAGTACAACTTCATTTCTATAAAGATTCAAACCAAATTGCCTATTGATCACGTAGAAAAAAAAGCAAAACAAAATTATGAACTCATCTACAAAGGAGGTCATGAGTTCATTCCCTCAACCTTTGACATAATCCCTCTTTCTGAGTTTCATCATCAACACATATCTCAACTCCTCATGGCAAGGAGTCAAGCCTTACAGTCACCTCCAATAGAGCCTTAGAGCGAAGGTGAGGAAGATGACTTCGTGGCCCAATCTGAGCATGAAGATTCGTACCATACCGATAGTCTGCAAATCCATACAAACCCATCATTCCAACATTTTATTGGGATGTCATCAGTCATACCACCTTCCACATCCACTCATTACATATCACAAGTGCAAACCTATGGGAAACCTCTAACTACTTCAGTACAACACGTTCAAGGGATCACCTCACAACCTATGGCTGGGTAGTGGGTTTCACCAGCTATTCAACAACACCAACCAACTTACTACAGCATACCACACCCTACGATCCCATCTCTAAATGTTTCTCCACAAAACAACATTCGACAATCCAATAGACTCCCTTTCCACAAACAATACAGCAACCAAACTACTATCAATTGCAATCCACTCAACCTACCAGTTTTCCTACCATCCAAGAGTGGGAAGACATAAAAAAATTGATGAACTCATTAGCTGAAGAGTTAAAGCATCTTAAAACTAAAAACACTGAGGCATTCAAGGTACTAGACTTCTATCAAGATGACCCAATCCATCCTTCAATTCCACCATTAACCTTGCCAAAGGAAATCCCATTACCTCAGCTAACCAAGTATAATGGAGTGGGAGATCCAAACACCCACCTAGTGACATTTCAACTAGAATGTCTACTACTTCAAGCCTGGCCCCATGTAATTCTACATGTATTTGCCATGTCCTTAACAAGAAAATCCTTAGATTGGTACCAAGCCTTATCCCGTAACTCCATATTCTCTCTAGAGGATTTATTACACCAGTTTGTCACCTTCTTTAAATACAATCTAAAACCTAAAGCCACATTGGATAGCTTGATTTAGATTAAGTGCCATTAGAGCTAGCATAAAAATTCATCCAAAGTTGGAGCGTAGCCTCAAATCAACTTTACAAACCCATCCCTGAAACATATCTTCTTACCATCCTGAAGGTGGTTGTGAATGACTTTATTAAATCAAAATTTTACTATTTGAAAGCCCGCACATTGAGTCAAGCATTTGCACAAATCCAATACATAGAAGAGGTGGTGCAATCAAGGAATGACCCAACTTATGTGGCCTACAAAAACCAACATACTCGCAAACAAAACACAACAATGGCAACGGTGGCCGCAAGCACAAAAGCAACCAATTGGGGCCCAACAGCTAGGCAACCCAAAGCCCCAGCTAACAAAACTACCAAATTTGATGCTAACTCATCTACATCTGTAGGAACCACCCCAAAACCCAACTTTTAGTCCAAGGACTGCTCAATGTATGCACCATTACCGATGCAACCCTCTCAACTATTGGATCAACTCTTGAAAGCTGGGCAAATCCAACACAAACACGTGTCAGAGATTACTCGCCAAAAACATGATAGGTACTGTGAAATACTAAGGAACCTCACATTAGTAGTACCAAATGAGCCCCCAGTCCCACAACATTTTAAACTAGACCAATACTGTCATTACCATCAAATGGTTGGTCACAGTATAGACAACTGTCATACTTTGCAAGATGATCTGCAAAGAATGATAGAACAAGGACAACTAGTGATCGACATGGCAAGTCAACCCAAAACAGAAGATGACTCCTATGTCATAAACTCAATTACCATAGGTGGCAAGCCCAAACATGTGAAACACCCTTTCGTGATCTGTGTGCCTCCTAGCAAGGCAAGGATCCCCTTAGCCTCCACAAACAAGAGGCCTCCCTTCGTTATCAAGATGCCATCTCATGCACCTACCACACCCTTTGTATCCAAAAAGATGTTAAACTACCAACCATCTGCAAAGATGTTAAATTGGCATGACCCTTCCTCTAAGACGTTAAACTAGCATGATGCAGCAAAAAAAAATTCCAAACAACCTTTCCTTATCAAATTTCCACAACATGGTGGCCCCTTACCTACTTGAATCCCAATAGTGGGTAACATCTCAATCCCTCCTCCTTCAAGGGTTGATCCCACTAGAAACCTGGGTAGGTTCACCATATGGAAATGCAAGAGGAAAAACGAGCATCCCACAACCCCCATGGCTAAAGCAAAGGCCATAACTAGAAAGAAAAAACCAAACACTAGGGCCCCTACCCCCAAGCAAACCAATCCCAAATCCCCTTTCTGAGAAATCCATCTCTCCAACCACACAGAAGAAGTTAAAGCCAACACAACAGCTAACGAGAAGGACTTTGTAGCTACACTAACCCAGGTAAAACAAACACTCAAGCAAAAGAACACAACATTTAGCTTGTACGACCTAGTCATGACCTCATCTACTCACTGCCAAGTAGTGGTCAAGATCTTAGCCTCCATTCCTATTATAGAGGACATCCTTGTAGATGAGGCATCCATCCGCGCAACAATGTTACCCTCCACACCATAAGAATTGGGTTCAACAACCTTAGCCTTTCACAATGATGCAATCAAAGTCAACTCCACATGAGGGAAGGTCACTACAGCTCCACTACCCATTAGCGTACATGTTCGGTAGTGCACCATCCATAGAGTGCACATCGATGATGGTGTAGCAACAAACATAGTCCTATACTCTATCATAAGAAAACTAGGCTTGGCAGATGAAATCATGCCAACCAAAATCACATGTCCAAAATCCTTCAATGGATCACATGTCACAGTCAAAGGTACAATCAACTTAGCCTTTGTGGCAGGAAAGTGATTCCCCACCCACTAGTGCAAACTTCACCATCATAGAAGATATGCCAGGTTTCAACGTGATTCTAGGCAGGCCTTGGCTAGCTCAACTAAGGGTCATTTCCTCTCCCATCCACCAAGAAATCCACCTCCCATACAAAGGTGGTCAAGTTATCATCCATGGTGATAACACTTCCTCTTCAACTATCCATGACATAGACATGGTGCAAGTTTTTGAAGAAGAGTTTCTTAGTGGTACACCTACGGTAACCAACACAACACCTAAGGCTAACACACCCAAATGAGTGGTTGAAGCTAAAAATCTCCTAGAGGATCTTAAGCCTTGCATGCGCCCTAAAACATAAAACTACAAAAAGACATGGCCTGAAAAGGCCTTAAACTAGCATACGGTCCAGAACGGCCTAAAACTATCACTTTTTGCATTGCTTTTCTTTCATTCATACATTCTAAATCTATGTATGGTAGGTGTCTCTTGATGTTGTTTTCTTCCTAATTGATTTTTGTAGGATCTAGCAAGCACGTAGCATGACCATGCATGCAGCATCACACTTTACACAAGCAAGGTAAGCATCAGTCCGCTATGACTATAAACTGGCATAGAACAGTCCTAGCATCATGACTTAAAACTTATACCATAGAGAATTCATGGCATGATGACTTAAAACTGATAGCATAGAGTAGTCCTGGCATCATGACTTAAAACTGATACGACAGAGCAGTCCTGGCATCATGACTTAAAACTGATACCACAGATAGTCCTGGAGTCATGACGATAAACTGACACCATAAAGCTCCGTCTGGTATGACACTAAACTGCCACCTCTGTCTGCCATGACGTGAAAATAGAATCTAGAATCCACTAAGACTATAAACTAGTTTGCCTCTTCACATTCCACTACGACTATAAAATAGCAATGCACCATCTGCTACGATGCTAAACTAGCACTGTCCAAAGGGTTATGACATGAAACTAATCAACAACAATCTACTAAGACTATAAACTAGCGACATCATCAACAACGGGGCAAAACTTGAAAAGATGTGTTGCTGCAATTGGTTGTACATGTTCCACAAAGACTTGCTACATGATTTATCTCATGGACCTAATGAAGTTGATGCTATTCATGATTCTATTTGCTTTGAAAATTACATGTGGTGACTCCATCTCCCTGTTTAAAGTGCTTAATTAATTGATTCATTTGTGGTTTTCTTGTCTTCTTGGAGTTGTGTTTGCAGGATGACACTCCTGAGGTGTTCGTGCATAGATGCACTTCATCATGACGACAAGGTATCACATTCTTCCTGATGCACGAGACTGGGTTAATCAATTTGTTCATAAGTACATTCTTGACTCCTAATACCTTCCCTATTCCCCATCATGCCCCTTTATCCTATTCAATTACACCCCTAGATACATTGCACTTAGCTCAAAACTCTTGATACACTATTGCATACTGTGATTCTCCAAATAGTTTCAACACAAAACATAGAACACAGTACATGATGCAAAATGCAAATGCTCAAACACAAGCATGGCACAAAAAGCAAGCTCTTTCAAAAAGACCAAGAAAAGACAATAAAAGAAAAAGAAAGATGAAATAAGACAAAAAGAAAAAGAAATAAAGAAAAAGAAAAGGAACAAAAAGGTCAAAGATAAAAATGCACAGAAAAGGTCTTCATGACCTCGTTGACATCATAAAACCACAGACTATTGTCTATTCTCATACAAGCCTCAGGCGAGAAGAAAATTATCTTGAAAGAAAGCTACACTCATGTCTCAAAGAGACCATGTTACACATCATTATGTGGCTTTGGCTGTTTACAACGGGCCCCACAAATACTCTATAAGAGTCCCGTTTCTCCAAAGAACGCACCTCCTACGTCTTGGTTCTAAGTCTGCTGAAAACCCGGCTATTAACAAGGACCAATGACATAACTTGTTCATGTAAGAGCATTCCTATCCCAAAATTCCAACAACAATTATAACCCTTGATCACCTTGTGATTTCCTCGGTTACAGCCAATCCTCTTGCATCTCAAACTGCATTTCCCCGATCCCATGTACTTTTGGACACAGTGCGATGACATCCATCCAAGGGTCGATGAATAGTGCTTGGTACTTGGTTGTTCATTGTGTTTTACAATTCTTTGTTGATACCTCTCAGGTGGATTCCTCCAAACGTCAATAAAGAGGGGCCAATGAAACACCCCTAATTTCAGCCTAGCACTTTGAAAATGACTCAAGCCCTTTCGAGCATCTGGAAGGCAAAATTTGTCTAAGGCAGTTTATTCACCCTCAGTGTGAGCAACTCCAAATAGCATCAAAATCAAGTCAAAGGTGGAGGAAAATAGTCTAGCATCAAAATTCCAGTGTTTAGCATAAAAAATTGCAAGTTTTCTAGGTCACGCTGCAGCCTAACCACAACATGACCTACCCAAAATAACACAGCGTGACCTACCCAAAATAGCTCCAAATCAGACACATTCAAGCTCAAATTTCCAGATCTAGATCACACACAGGTAGGAAGCAGTTGTACATAGAAACAGGCTTCAAAAAAATTCAAAATTTGGTGTCAAAAATTGCATTTTACCTAACTCGCACTCAGGTCACGCTAAGGTCATGCCTAGCGTGACTACCCAGCATGACTCATGCTTAGGTCACGTTGAGGTCATGCCCAGCGTGACTGCCCAATGTGACTGCAACGTCACTACCGGTCACGCTCACACAGAAACACTTCAAACTCACACTGAAGACACATGAAAGCCTAGAAAACTCATGTTGGGAGCCCTGGCAGAGCAAAGATGCCTTGAACAACCTCAAATTGACATCTCGACATCCTGGAGCAATCGATCCATGGTCAAGTGAGTTGGGGTCAAATTTCTCTTGTTGTTCATTTCATTGTAACTCTTCATTTGTGGGCTTGTTAGGCCCTTATGGTCTAAATTGTATGTACTTTCATGGGCTTGAGTAACCCACACATTGTAAGATACAATGCACCTAGTCAAAACCATAGCTTGCCTACACATGACCAACGCATACACAGCTGTCTACTGGACACGTGTCTTTTAATCTGTTTTTCTATTAAATCTCAACCGTTGATCTCACTTGTGGGCCCTGCACCAAAACCCAGCCAAACCCTATAAATACCTTGTCCATCCACATAAATAGGGTTAGCATTTTGGACTTTTGGGAAATTTAGACTTTTGGGAAGTATCAACCAGCAACCTAGGATGCTTAGACACACTTGACTCCTAGCATCCAAGCACTCCTGTTACACATCATCTCGGGGCTTAGCGCTTGACCTACCATTCGCATGTGCAGCTACACTTTTACTGGTACACATTCTTTTTTAAACAATACAGTTCATTATTTCCTGCCATTTACATTATTTTAGATTCAGTTTACACTATGTTTATAATACATTTCTGTTTACGTCCTATTTAAATTTCTTGCGTCACCATTTACATTTCGAACATTAGTTTACGATAACCCAGCGCAAGCCATAGTTTACGCTCGAGGAAGTCCTTGGTTGATTTGCGTGTAGATCATCCAAGGCACTCTGCCTTCGTTCCCTTTTCCAACTTTTCCTCAAGTGAAGGAAGGGTCAGCTGTGCCTGCCCGACAATCTTTCAGTGTTTGTTTTCCCTTCCAACCTTACACCAACGATTTAGGTCAGTACACGATTAATTCTTTCTCAGTTTTGGTGTAATTAAATTATGCACCCCCAATGCTCTAGGTCCTACAATGGATGTAACACAAATTTTTCTTATCATCCAACTACATAAGCACAGCTCCCAAGGCATAATTAGATGTTTCTATCATTATGCGAAATGGTCTAGAGTATTCTAGTGCTTGTAGAATTGTAGTTTCTATGAGTTTTTCTTTTAATCATTGGAATGGATGTTTGCATTCCTTGGTCTAAATGAACAAGGCATCTTTGTTTATAAGCTCAACTGATGAGTGGCAAGGTACCCCTACACTCAACCATATGAATACAAGCATCTCACGCACGATCTGGTCGAACTCCAAGGACTAAGTGCTTACGTGCCTTATGGAACACTTAAGGTTAATCAATCGTTGTCTCCCCAAACTTACTTGTATTTACATGGTTATATGGTTAAATAAGTCTAAGGTATATGATTTTTATGTCTTTTATCTTTTTATCACCTATGCTAAAAGAGGAAAGGGTGAAGAGACTAAGTAAATAACTTTCACTAACTAAGCTTTAATCATCCTAGCATCAGTATCTATTCCCACTTGCTGTATACACCTTGAACCAATGCAACGCTACTGGGATTACCAAATGCTATTCGTTACTGGGTTACCAAGCATAGCACACGTGCTCGAAGCAGTCGTACTAAATGCACTTAACTAGGAGTTGAGGGTTGAAAGAGATTAATTATCTAAGAAAGAATTTAAGCATTTAATATTAATTAAATCCTAATTAGCTTAGTCCATGCACTGTAAGGTCTATCAGAAAGTTCGTCTTTATTCCCATACAAAAATGTGTGCTCAGGTACAATTTGCTCGAATAAAGATCGATTCACTTTGATGCTCCTACTGTGGCCACATGTAAATTATTCTATCTCTGGAATGGTAAAACTGCCAGAGTTTAGCTAAGGGTCTAGATCTAGATGTAGAAACAAGAGAGATTTGCCTATTATTTATAGAACTAGTGATGGGCTATGATATCACATACACGATATCACAAGGACCGACACGATATGGCATACGCGATATCACGACCCACACGATATTGCGTCCCATCATACCCCCATGACTAAATGAAAACTCATCCTTGAGTTCCTTACAAAATATTGGAAAGGTATGGTATTATTGACTTGAATGATACTAATAGTAGATGGGGTGACATGTGAACAGATCATCATTACAATACAAGGTAAAATTTAGTGTACATGACAACAAGAGCAAATACTATACATATTTGACATCCAGCGTTATTTGGCAACTGAGAGAGAAGAGAGAAAAGAAGAATTCTACTACTTCCAATGCCAAGATTGCACCTTTTGTTTTCCATCCATAAGCATATCATCAATCTTCATCCTTGCATAACCTCTTCAGCACCAATCCATTCCAAGTGTTCCCTCCAGATCCAATTCATTGTTGTATGATTACCATTTGCACACACAAGATAGTCTTATATTAGGAAGGGTAAATGAATCATAATGCAATTGATACCTTGCTTCGGTGTAAGGTCCATTGTCTGAGTTGTGAAATGGCTAATACAGATCTAGAGATATAATATTGGTGCCTACTCAAGGTTTAGGGGTTTAGAGAAAATCAAAAGAATTGGACCAGGATCCCCATGACTGAGAGCGAACCTCCGGTAGCGAGAGAATGGAGAAAAAGAAAAGGAATAAGAAAGACGGAGAAAAAGAAACAATGGTCATGCCAACAAAATGGATGTCAAATATGGAGATGAACAAAATAAATGGTAATTGTAGAAATTTTTAAGGGAAAGAAATTAATGGATGCACCAAATAGGAATGCAAGTGGATCCTCCCCAAAGTAGGCTCATGCCCTTAATGCCTTGACAATCCCACATTCAAAGAGTCCATAGGCTCTAAGAATGTCATTTGGAAACAAAAGTTAACTTCTTAACCACAAGAGTTTACCAAAAATAAGACAACNACATCCAGTGACTTCACATTAATACATTTGGCCAATTCATTCACCCAAAGTAACAAGAATGCCTTCACCAAAGAGCCACCACCATTCCGACGAAATGAAAGAGGAGAAAGTAGGAAGCAAGAAGGGTCTTAGTTAGAGGAAACATGTTTATTTTAGTTCCATAACCAGTTCTTGTAGCCCAAATGATTATTTTTTCTAAGGGATGTGCTTTGAATTCTCACTATTTTTTCTTTTTGCGTGAGAACCACACCATGCAAAGACTTATTATTTTTATTTGCTCAGCTACCCGATAATGTGGCAATGTTGGAATGGTAAGAAAACTCAAGAAGAAAACATCCAAGCACCCAAGAGAATGGCAAGAACAAGTGCATCAAATCCCCTTGAAGTCACACCCTTTTCAATCCTTGAGTCCTTCCTTAGTTTGAGAAATGCCCAGTCACCGATTCGTTAATAGTTCTTATTATTGAGAAAGGGACTGTACAGTTCCAAGCCAAGAGAGACCATAAAAATTTATGGATGCGTGGATGATGTGGACTCATTACCTATTATATTAAAAGAACCATACCTTAGTATCAACATCATAACTTAAAGGTAAAAACCAAACATTAGAAATCAATGGAATATAGTTCATACCACCATCAGAGCACTTATTAGGTGACAAATCAAACAAAATAATCAAACATATAAAGAAATGAAAAAATATAAATGATATTGTAAGAAAAAAAAGAAAAGAAAAAGAAATTTGTAAAACAAAAATGTGTAAAACAAAAATTTATAAAGCACTGAGGGCCTCAAATAATAAGCATGGGTGGACATCTCCCCCATGACTGAATTGGAAGGGAGAGATCTGAAATAGTGAGCGAGATCGTCCTCTCTCAAATGTGCTATGTGCATAGACTATTCTAGGTTCATGATAAGGGTTGGTCGGTTGCACCCAGACTAGTATTCTCCTATCGGAGTACTCATTTGGATTTCCTAAGAGTTTCCAACTTCCCTTGATTAGTGGTTTCAGATTAAGGGTTGGAAGTTGGTGACACTCTTACTCTAGTGCATCTATGCTCTCTACGTGGGCGCAAGTTGGTCCCCTAGTTAGTTCTATGCATATTGGTGGGTTTCTCTCTTGATTAGCTGTCAACCACTGGGTGTTCTCTTGTTGTTTGGTTGCTACATACAGGCACTTTTGTATGTTAACTTTCTGGGCACACTGGTTGCATGTAGGCAATGCTAAATATCCCTGTATGCCATCATCCTCTGTATCACTATATGTGATGCATGGAACCTTCTTCTTCTTGAACTTTCCATAAGTGTTTTTCTTAGTTATTTCTAGGGAAAGATCACAAATTCCTAGGCATGCATTCATGGTACTTAGCCATGCCCTTCCCATTATTATTGGGAAGTCCCCCTTATCATTGTTCACTTGTATCACTAGGAAATCAGCTGGGTATGACCACCCACACACATTGGTAATGATGTCCTCCACCAATCCCAAGGGAATAGTGATGGACTGGTCAGCCAGATCTAAGCAAATATTTCTCTTCTTTAGTGGAGGAAGGTTCCAAGCTTTATACATTTCTTGCAATATCAAGTTGACTTTGGAACTTGAGTCAATAAGAGCTTTACGTGGTTCATTCCCAGTGACTTGGAGGTAGATTAGGGGACTTCCAAGATTAGATAATTTCCTAGGAAGGTGGCCCACCTTGATCTAGTCAGTGATGGTATGTGTTAACATAACCATATGCATTGAGCTCTGTTGTTGGTTTGAAGGGAGCTCTGAAGCCTTATTTGATGGAGGAACGTTCTGAGGCTCAACTACTTGTGGTTGTGATAGCTTGTTTGGACTGTTGATTCTAAAGAAAGGTTTTCTTCTTGTATAGTTTTCAACACCAGTAGCGGGTTGAAGGTTTATATCTCTCGTAGCATAGCGTTGTTGTGGTTGAGTGGGGAGTTCCCCTTACATCGTTGGAGCAGGTGGTAGTGGATCTATTGATGTAAGAGTTACAGGTGGATTCAAAGGATGGTATGGATGTGGTGTCTCTCTCCCAGGAGAAGGAGTCTTATAGTACTCCTAAGCTTGGTAGTGATGTTGTGGAGTCATGTGATTAACAGAGTCACTTGGAGAGATTGGTTGTTGCACGTAGTAGCCATATGGATCTGGTTGCTAGTAAGGGTATTATTATCTTAGCAATGGCATCCCCCATGACTATGGGTATTGCCACTGTTGATGTTGTTCAATAGGTTGGGGTGGAGTTCCACTTGGATAATATGTTAAAGGTTGGTTAAAGGTTGGTGGAACTATCTTGGGTTACCTTAGGGATAAGGTAACCTTTGGGGTGCTTTCTGTTTGTTAAGTCTTGGGTTGAGTGCATACACCCCAGACTCTTGTAGATGTGAGATTATTGGGCAACATCCCTTAGGATCGTCATACTGACATATCTCACATCCACCATCATCATCAATATTGGAATCCACAACTTCTTCAATGATAGTCATTTTACCCTTACCTTTGTTACATGCATGGTCCAAATCCCTCTTCTTTTTCTTATCATGGTCACTACTTCGCTCCTTAGACTCCTCTATGATTTTTAGAATGATTTTAAATATACTATCTAATAAGTCCCACATTTGATCTACCTTGGTTGATACTTTTGTTGTTAATTTTTGAAGCAGCAAGGTTTTTCCTACTCACCAACTCTTCAAGTGGTGACTCATCCTCCTCCTCACAGAATCTCACTCCCCTCTTTCAGAGGGAAGGATCATGGTTATACTCTTCCGCGTTTTCTCTCTTATGTAGCTTTCCTTATTCCTTAGCTACTTTCTCCAACAATCTATGAACCTCATGGAACCTAAGTTTAGATAATCTCCCTTGGGCATATGTTCCAAAGCTTCTCCTGGTTTCATGTCTTAGCCCATCTACGAGATGGCGTAGTTGATCCCATTGTGCATAACCATGGCCTAGGCAATGATGTAGCAATGCATAATATTTACCCATGGAAGCATCCAAGGGTTTGTGATTACCCTACTTCCATCCTTGGATCTGCTTTCACAAGTTGGACACTCGGGAGTACGTTTTATACTTATTGTTAAATAGTTCTAGCATTGTACTCCACCTTCTAATGGATTCCAGATCTAAGGACTGGTACTAGCTTTCTGCTTCTTTTATAAGTGTCCATGGGAACAACTTTAATTTTTTCCACTCATTTTCAATATTTTGCAAGGCACAGGCATCGTGAAATGCCTGTAAGTGGTTCTGCGGATCAACGTTGTATCCCCCCTCAAATCGTGGGATATTATTCATGTCTAGTCTCTTGATCCAACTATCTTTTTGGTACCTTGTAGGTATTCTAATAGCCTTCGTAATGTCGAACATGCTTCAGGTTGCAAGTAGGGGTTCTTCATGGTTGTTTCTCTCATGGCGTCTATGGTGTCTACGTGGTTTCCTACTTTCCCTTCTTCCATGTCGTGATTCCCTAAAATGCCCTCTTCCTTGCTCTCAACTCTCTCATCGAGGTTTCTCATTTTGCTTACCCTTGTCCTCACGGTTATGCTCCTTATGACTGCATCCTGATGTTGAAGGAGATGGTGAATGTGAAGATGAAGGGGAAGAGGAAGGAGAACCATCACCATGATGATGTTTCCTACCTTCTCTTCGATAATTTCAACCCTGATCGTGATGACGATCAAACTTCCCACCTTTATCTTGTGTTTGTGTTCCCTCATTGAACACTTGGTATTCATGGGGATCAAAACTAAGGTTGTGAATTGTGGAGTGCAGGTTCTAATACTCCACCTCCTCACCATCGTTAGGAGGGGGAACATCATTTTTTGGAAAACTTATGAAAATAGGTTTACCACCCTTAATTTCGCTTATGATGGGTGAAGCATTATGGGGTCCTTTATCCTTCAACAATGTATAGTGACTCTCTTGCCACAAGTCCCATTGATGTTACAATTCTGTGGGATGGTAGTCCCTTACGTTGTAATCACATGCAATGTACTCAGCGTACAATTGTCACATGTCTTTTCTTGCAAGGGCATGAAGGAGCATTTTGGGGGTCGCTCTATCTGGAGGCAACACTATGTTATCCTCCAAGTCTCTCCAACACAGTTTTTCTTCTTGATGGAAGACAAAGGTAAAGTTGGGTATATACTCATCGTGATGACTATATACCACACTAAATTGTTGAGGAACTGGTAGTTCTTGGTTATATATGTTGTGCCACCAACTGTCTCTTATGTTATCCCTAGGCGGTGAAGTGCTTTTGTGTGAAGAAGAAGACATCTTAGTTTTGTTTGGTGTGCTGTTAACCGTTATGTTGTTTTTCGTATGATTAACCCTAAGGATTTGTTTTGGCTCCCAACAATGTAAATGATTTCCTATCTTCTACGTAGTGCACAAACAACTAAGTCCCCGACAATGGTGCCAATGATGAGTGGCGAGGTACCCCTACACTCAACCATACGAATACGAGCATCTCATGTGTGATCTAGTCGAACTCCAAGGACTAAGTGCTTACGTGCCTTATGGAACACTTAAGGTTAATCAATCATTGTCTCCCCAAACTTACTTGTATTTTCACAGTTGTATGATTAAGTAAGTCTAAGGTATATGATTTTTATGTATTTTATATTTTTATCGCCTATGCTAAGAGAGGAAAGGGTGAAGAGACTAAGTAACTAACTTTCACTAACTAAGCTTTAATCATCCTAGCATTAGTATTCATTCCCACTTTCCATACACACCCTGAACCAGTGCAACACTACTGGAATTACCAAACGCTATTCGTTATTGGGTTACCAAGCATAGCACATGTGCTCAAAGTGGTTGTACTAAATGCACTTAACTAGGAGTTGAGAATTGAGAGAGATTAATTATCTAAGAAAGCATTTAAGAATTTAACATTAATTAAATCCTAATTAGCTTATTCCATGCACTACAAGGTTTATCAGAAAGTTCGTCTTTATTCCCATACACAAATGTGTGCTCAGGTACGATTTTCTCGAATAAAGAACCATTCACTTTGAGACTCCTACTGCGGGCACATGGAAATTATTCTATCTATGGAATGGTAAAATTGCTAGAGTTTAGCTAAGGGTCTAAACCTAGATGTAGAAATAAGGGAGAGTCGCCTCTTATTTATAGAACTAGCGATGGGCCATGATATCGCATCCCATCATCAACCAACAACTTTGCAATCTCAGAGAAAATCTCTATGAATCGCCAATACTAGCTCGTATAACCAAGAGATGATTAGACATCTTTAACTATCTCTTATTGGTGTGTGATTCCTTGTATGACCCTTATTTTTTCTAAGTCTACCCCAATCCCTTCTTGAGTAATTCTATGCCCTAGTACTATGCCTTCTTGGACCATTAAATTTCCTTTCTACTAATTGAGCCTAAGTTTTGTTTAAGAATATTTTTTCAAAACTTGTTCAAGGAAGTCCAAGGCTTACTCAAATGTAGCCCCATAGTTAGAGAAGTCATCCATAAAGACCTCTAACCTACTACTAATTTTCTGTTGAAAAATACTAAGGACCAGGCATCAAAATGTTGTAAGGGCATCGCATAGATCAAATGACATCTTAAAATATGCAAAATTCCCTCAAAGACTCATAAATGTTATCTTGGCCTAATCTTCTAGTGTAATTTGGATTCATTTATGGCCACTATAACCATCCAAGAAGCTATAATAGTAATGACCGGAGATAGTGTCCAATACTTAGTCCACAAATGGCAATATAAAATGATCTTTAAATGTTGCCATGTTCAACAACCTAAAGTTGATGTAGACCCATCACTTGCTACCTTTCTGTAGCACAATTATGAGTGGGCTAACCCACTCACTATCCATGATGGGATAGATGAACCTTGTCTTAAGGAGTTATTCTATTTCCTCTTTGATGATCTACTTCAACTTGGGATTTAGCCACCTCTATGGTTTCCTTCTTGGTTTCATGGTCAAATCAGTGTAGATGTGATGCTAGCATATCCTTGGAGAAATTCCTATTAGTTTAGGATATGACTAAGAAAAGGCTATTTTCCACTTGTTGACAACCTGCAACAGCTTGTCTTTTGGATCATGAGCAAGATTTACATTGATTATTTCTAACTTTCCGTTGTTTAAAAATGTGTACTTCATGCTAGCCAGTACGGTTTTTAACTCTAGGGGATACTACTTGAAATTATTAAGGATTTTCAGCTCTTCCCAACAAGTATCATCATCTGCATCATTGGAGAGTTGTTAATGAACTTACTTAACTTCATCCATGCCTTTGACATAAGCACAGGTCAAGCTCTTAGTAGGTTCCATGCATAGTGTGTTTCTATTAGAATTAGTGGTTAGCCACTGGGTGCCCTCCTATTTTGTGGCTGCTACATATAGGTACCTTTGGCTATTTGTTTCATTTTCACTAATTTCTTGATTTAATGAATTTACTCTTAATGGATTAGATTTTCTGCATGCAATTGCATTTTTTATCACTGTATGTGATGCATGGAACACGCTTCTTCTCTAGCCTTTCAAATTCATTTTCCTTGAAGATTTCCAAGGACAGGTCCCTTATGTCCATTTGCACATCAACTATGCTTAACCATACCCTTTCCATAATTATGGTAAAGTCACCTTTGCAATTTTCTACCTTGATCACCAGAAAATCAGTAGGATAGGACCACCCATAAATTGTGGTCAAAATGTCATCCACTAGTCCCAAAGGAATAATGATTGATTGATCTACCAATTCTAAACAAATGTTGCTCTTCTTGAGAGGTAGTAGGTTTCAAGCCTTATACATCTTATGGGAGATGATATTGACACTAGAACTAGAATCAAGAAGGGCCTTGCATGGCTCATGTCCAGTGATTTGTAAGTAAATGAGTGGACTTCCTAGGTTAGATCTTTTCATGGAAAGATTACCAGCCTTAATCTAATCAAAAATAGCATGAGTTAACATCATAGCATGGATCTAAGATGGTGTTTGATTTGAAGGGCACTCGAATATGTTTGATGCAGAGGATGAGCATGTTGGAGATATAGGGTGACCAACCACATTAGGTTGTGAGGGTTTGGGAGTATTGTCAAATCTAAAAAATGGTTATTTCCTAGATTAATTATCTAAACCACTTAGCTAGAAAGCCAATTGTGAATGTATAGCCCTTGTAGCATTTCATTGTTGCAGCTGTGAAGGAATTTCACCTTGCATGGATGGAATAAGAGGTAATTAGGTTGAGGGCAAAGGGATGTGTGCAGATGCATGCAAAGGATGGTATGGGTATGGGTGTTTTCCTTGTGTAGATGATAAATAAGTTTGATGATACTCTGGAGGATAATAGTGATGCTGAAATGAGTCGTGGCTTGTAGAACTTCTTGGAGAAGTAGGTTGCTAAACATAGTACCCGTACGGATCTAGATGCCTAAAAGTGTACTGTTGTCTTGGTAGTGGCATTTCCCATGAATGTGGTTGATGCCATTGTTGATATTGTTCATATGGTTGTGGTGGATCTTCACTTGGATAGTAAGCATGTTATTGTTGGTGGAACTTCCTTGGATTACCTTGTGGATAAGGCAATCGTCTAGGTGCTTGCCTCCATGCTAGTCAAGGATTCAATGTGTACATCCCAAACTATTGTAAGTGTGACACCATAAGGCAACATCCCTAAGAATGTTCATATTGACATATGTCACAACCAATGTCATCATTAGAGTCTATCTCCACAACTTCTTCTACTATAGTAGCTTTGCCCTTACCTCTCTGGTAAGCACATTCAGATTTTTTCCACCTTCTACGATTACAGTTACTATTTTGCTCTTTGGGTTCTTTAGCAATCTTCATAGTAGTTTGGAATTTCTCATCCAAAGAGTTCCATAATTTATCAACCTTTGCCAAAATATTTGATACAAATTTTTGGAAGGGAAAGGTATTCTTGTTCCCTACGTCATCGAGTGGTGACTTCTTCTCATCACAAAATTAAACCTCTCTTTTTCTAATGGAAGGATTCCTATTATATTCTTCTTCACTTTCCCTTTTTCACAACTCACCTTATTATTTTGCAACCTATTCTATCAGCCTTTGTATCTTATGAGCTTTTAGTTCAAATAATCTCCCTTGGGCATAAACCCCAAGATTTCTTTTGGTTTTTGCTTTGAGCCCATCTATGATGTTGTGGAGTTGTTCCCATTGAGAATAACATGGCTAGGGAATTAATGTAAAAGATAATAGTAGTTGCCCATGGATTCATCCAAGGATTCATGTGTTCCCTATTTACAACCTTGGATTTTCCTTCTCAAGTTGGACACTCTAGAGTATATCTGATATTTATCATTGAATAGTTTTAGGATGGTACACCATCTATGAATAGATTCCAACTCTAAAGACCAGTACCAACTTTCAACTTCTTTGATGAGTATCTTGGGAAAGAGTTTGAGTTTTTGTTGATCATTGTCAATGTTCTACAAGGCATAGGCATCATGGAAAGATTGTAGATGTGTCTACAGATCAAATTTTTATCCTGCCCTCAAATATTGGGATACTATTCATGTCTAAGCACTTGATTTGACTACCCTTCACATGCCTAGTTGGAATCTTGACTACCTCTAGAATGTTAAGCATGTTTTGAGTCACCAATAGAGGCTCATCATCATCATGATTTTGTTGTTGCTAATGATGTCCTCAGTTACCCCTTTGATTATTGTGGGCCTAGTGATTAGTATTATTGCATCGATGCTTACCTTCATCATGGTTGTTCCTTTTTGCGGTGTCTTTCAAAATTAGAAGAGAAAGAAGAAGCAGGTGTAGATGAAGAGGGAGAAGAGGAAGGAGAACTACCCCCACCATGAAATCTAGCACTTTCCCCATAGCTATCATGGCCATGTTCATTAGTTTTCCTATCATTTTGATGCTTGTTTGATCCCTTTCTTTGACTACCATCTTTCCCTAAACCTAAATTGTGCGTTGTAGACTACAAAATTAAGGTCACACCCTTATCTCCAGTAATAAAGGGTAGAGAGTTTTCATGTTGAGGGCCCTCAGAGGCAGATTTCACATTGTCATCTTGGTTCAGTAGGAATAAGGGATTAGTAAACCATTTTCCATTAGCATCCTTGTGATGCCTCTCTTGAAGTCGATCTCACCCACATTATGTGTCAGTGTGATGATAGTCCCAAGTGTCATAATAATTCACAATGCATTCCTCTTGAATATCTTAGATTCCTAACTTCTTTAGAGTTTGAAGTAGCATCCCAGGCATACATCGATCAAGGCACAATACAACATTTCCTTCCATATCACGCCATTGCAGTTGCTCATCCTGATGTAGGATGAAGGTGAAATTCGGCACAAACTCATTTGGATGAGTATATACCACTTTACACTCTTGTGGGGCTGGTGGTTTAACATCATCATTCCTACAAGAAGAAGATATTTTGCAAACAAATATAGTATTACTGTGCTTTTATAGTTATATTATTTGGAAATGATATTGACCTTGAGGTTTGTCCAATGATATTAATGAGATCCACTAAACCTAGATAGCACATGTTTCAAAAAATAGAGTCCCCAATAATGATTCCATTGATGAGCAATGAAGGGTACCCCTATGCCCAACCATACTAATTACAAATCGTTCATGCATGATTTGGTCAAATTCTATGGACTCTCTAGTTTCCAATGCACTAGTCTTCTAAGAAGTGAATCTTATCCTAAAGGTCATTTGTTGTCTTCCCAATTACACTTGTGAAGTAAAAAGGTATGGTTAAGTGTAATCAAGGCATATTATTTTTAACATTTATGTTTTATGGTTTCAATGCTTAAAGAGAGAGATGAAGTAATTTAATGACTAATTTAATTTAACTAATAGACTAGTCTCTAGCTAGTCGTACAATAAGCATCTAGTCCCACTTTTCATACACATCCTAAACCCACATATTCACTACTTGGTTACCAAATTCTATGCTACTCATCATACCAAGCAATAACACTACTGGGATTACCAAGCGAATATGTGTTATGCTCAAAGCAATCGTACTTATGTATTTAATAGCATATCTTGCTTAATTAGCTTAATTACTAGAAAACATTAAATAAATAACTGAAAGAATTAAATGCATAAATAAACATCTAAACTATCCAAAATGCTACAAGGTTTATTAAGAAGTTCATCTTTATTACTATACACACTATTGTGCTCAAGTACAACAATCCTCGAATAAAGATCTATACACTCAATGACTCTTGTTGCGAGCACTTGAGAAAAATATTCTAACTTTGGAATGGAAAAAATGCAAGAGATCTTCTACTACTATGAATTAAACACCCATAAACATGGCTAGGAGCTTGTATTTATAGTTTTTCTACAATACTACATCGATGGGGCCCAATCAACATAGCAAATGCTACATCGATGGGACAACATCACATAAATAAGGCCCCATCGACGGGGGCCCATCAACGAGGCTACATCAATGGGGGTCCATTGAAACAACACTTTGATTCTCATCAATTATCATATTTAATAGCTTGAAATTGATGCAAACCCTCCATTTCCCACCTTTCTTTGGCATGATCACAAGTGGGCTAATCCACTTACTATCCAAAATGGGATAGATGGACCCTGCCTTGAGGAGTTGTTCAATCTCCTCCTTGATGATTTGCTTGAGTTTGGGATTCAATTTTTTACATGGCTACCTCTTTGGATTACTGGAGAAATCCTTGTAGATTTGATGCTAGCATATCCTTGGATTAATTCTTATCAACTCATGATATGACCAAGCAAAGGGTGTTGACCATTTGTTCACCACCTCCAACAACTTCTTTTTCTACATAGAAGCAAGATTACCATTGATGATGACTAGCTTCCACTTATTCAGAAAAGCATATTCCATTCTAAATGGTAGATTTTTTAACTCAATGAGATCCTATTTGAAGCTCTTAGGAATTTTCAACTCTTTCCAATTAGTTTCATCAAGTTCATCAGAAAGTTAGTAATGGACTTATTCTAGTTTGTTCATGCCTTTAAAGTAGGTACTTGTAAGGCTCTTAGTTTTTTCCATGCATAATGTTGAATTATTTTCTACTTCAACTATTAGCTATGAGGTACCCTCCTATTTTGTGGCTACTATGTATAGGAACCTTTGTATATCTATGACATTTGCATACTACCTACATTCTATGAGTGTTGTACTTTTGATAGTCCATAATTTCTACATGTAATGACACCTTGTGTAACTATATGTGATGCATGGAATGTGCTTCTTCTCTATCTTTCTAAATTCATTTTCCTTGGAGATCTCCAAGGAGAGGTTTCTAATTCCCAACCATGCATCAATTATACTTAGCCATTCCCTTCCCATGATGATAGGGAAGTCCCCCTTGTAGTTAGCCACATGGATAACTAGGAAGTTAGTAGGATATGACCACCTACAAATGGTGGCCACAATGTCATCCACTAATACCAAAGGAACAATGATAGACTAATTTGATAATTCTAAAATAATGTTACTCTTCTTAAGAGGAGGTAGGTTCCAAGCTTTGTACATTTCATCTAAAATCAAATTAATACAAGAACCTGAGTCCAAAAGAGCCATGTAACATTCATTCCCAATGATTTGCAAGTAAATGAATGGACTCTTAGGATCAGATCTCTTCAAGGGAAGGTGGTCGATCTTTATCCAATCAATGATTACATGGGTCAGCATTTCCATGTACACTTTGGAAGGTGTTTGGTTTGAAGGAATCTCGAAAGATGCTGTGAAGAAGGAAGGAAAAGTAGGATTAGTAGACGTAGGTGTCTATGAGGGCTTAGTAGGACTGTTGGTTTGGAAAAAGGGTTTTTTTTTTAGGCTTAGTATCCAAACCACTCGGCTAAGGAGCCAATTGTAGGTTAATAGCCCTTTTCATATTTCTCTACTACAACTGGGATGGTATTTCACCCTGCATAAATGGAGAGGATGATAACTAATTTGAGGGTGAAGGTACATGTGCAAAAAGAAAGAGGAGGGTAATAGGAAAATGGGAACTTCCCTCTTGGTGATTGTGCTTTATAATATTCAAGAGGGTAGTAGTGGTGCTAGAAAGAAGCATAACTAGAAGAGTCACATGGAAAAATGAATTGCTAAACATATTACCTCTATAGATCTGACTAACAATAAGGGTATTGTTACATTTGTGATGACACCCCCTATGATTATGGGTGTTACTACTACTAGTATTTCTTGTGAGGTTGAGGTGGTACTCCACTCAAATTGTAGGCTTATTGTTGGAACTACCTATAGTTTCCTTAAGGATAAGACAACTTGCTAGGTGTTTACTATTTTGCCAAATGAGGATTCGATACATACACTCTAGATTCTTACAAGTGTGGCATAACTAGCCAACATCCCTTAGGATGTTCAGAATGGCATATGTGACATCCTTCATCATCTATTTCAGAATATGCAACCTCATCCATTGCATCAACTTTGCCCTTATGCTTTTGATGGCCATGTTTAGCTTCCTTTTTTCTTCTTCTATCATGACCACTACCTTACTCTTTGGTCTCCTCAGCAAATTTGAGATCAGTTTGGAATTTTTCATCTAAAGAGTCCCACATTTTGTCAACTTTGGTCAATATTTTAGAAATATATTTTTTTATTGGTAACATTTTTCATTACACCAATTCATCAAGTAATGCCTCCTCCTCATTGTCACAAAACCAGACCTCCCTTTTATGAATGGAAGGATCCTAGTTGAACTTCTTTGCACTTTCCCTTTTCCTTAACTCACCTTCTTCTTTGGCCACTTGCTCAATTAGCCTTTGGATCTAATAAGCCCTTAGCTCTGAAATCATCCCTTTGGCATAGATCCTAAGAGTTCTCCTCATTTCTATTTGGAGCCCATCTATGATATGGTGCAACTACTTTCTTTAAGAATAGCGATGGCCTAGGCATTAGTGCAATAATGAGTAATGTCTACCCATGGCCACATCTAAGGATTCATGTGTGCCTTTCTTTCAACCGTGGATCTACCATCTCAAGTTAGACACTCGGAGTACATATGGTACTTGTTATTAAAGAGTTCAAGCTTTGTACTTTATCATCAAATTGATTTCTATTCTAAGGACCAGTACCAACTTTTAGCCTCCTTTATGAGTGTTTTGGGAAATAGCTTCAATTTTTACCATTCCTTTTCAACATTCTATATGGCACATGCATCATGAAAGGCTTGGAGATGATTCTATAAATTAGAATTATATCCCCCTTTGAACTTAGGGATATTATTCATGTCAAACTATTTGATTTAGTTGTCCTTCACATGCCTTGTTGGTATCAACATAACCTTCATAATATTTAGCATGTTTCTGGTGGCAAGTAGATGCTCATCATAGTCATGGTTCCTATGATGGCCATCATGCCTATGATGTCCTCTAATATGAATTCTTCCTCTTTGATGAGCCTCCCTTGATTACCCCTAGCCTTGGTCTCTACTATTCCAGTGGGATCTACAGTCATCTCTATCTTGTTGGTCATCTTCATGACAGTCTCCTCCCCTACAACTTTAGTCAAAGTTGGAGCAAGAAGAAGATGATGAGTACAATGAATGCAAAGAGGAAGGAGAGCCAACATTAGAATGGTGCCTACTACTTCCTCTTCTTTGGTCACTTCCATGATCATCATGTTTGTCGTTATTGTGGTGCTTATCATTATTCCTACCTTGGCTCCCTTCCTTTGAGGCCCTATGGTCATAAGATCCATTCTTCATAGAAGTAGGGTTATCTATAGTTGATTGTAGATACTAATTGAGGACCTCATCATTAATAAGAGGAGGAGATTTAGTGTATTGGAAAGGTCCTAAGAAGAGGTCTTTCCCTTCCTTTTAGCCTAGTAGGAACAAGAGGTTTGTGAACTATTTGCCTTTTGATGCCTCATAGCAAGCTTTGATCTATCAATCTTTCTTTCTCTAGGCCTTTGTGGGATGATAATCCCAGTATGAATGATTTTGCACCTCATACTAAACATTGAGTCTTGTAATGCCCAATCTCATGAGATTGTGGAGTAGCATCACAAGAATTGATTGCTCAAGAGGCAACCCAATGTTGCCCTCCATGTTCCCCCACCATAGTTTTTCATCCTAGTGCAAGATAAAGGTGAAATCTAGAGTGCACTCATCTAGATGTATATAGATCACTTTGCATTGCTTAGTCATGGGTGGTTTTGGGCCTTCTTACCTTTGTTGATTGGAATCGCCTGTAAAGAGTGATGGAGAGTTCTCCCCACAAGAAGAAGCCATGTTAGTTCTTGTGAAAAATAGTATGCATGAGTTATTAGTATTCATCTTAATGATTTCAACTTTAAGATTCATTACAATGTCCTTGGATAATTTAATTATTGTCCTAGGTAGCACACATAGCTAACTAAAGTCCTCGGTAATGATGCCAATGATGAGTAGCAAGTAGTCCCTACACTCAACCATGTGAATCACTAGCATTTAATAAGTGATCCAGTCAAATTCCACACACTTTAGCTCTCTAAGTACACATTATCTAAGTAGTAAAATTTAAGGACATGATCATTGTCTTCTTAGTTTCACTTATGGAGGTACAATGGTATGGTTAAGTGTAACTAAGACATATGATTTGTATAACTTTTATATTTTTATCTATTTATTCTAAGCATGAAAATAAAGTAATTAATTATTAATTAATCTACCAAACTATATAATGCCTTAAGGTAACTCCTAACATAAGCATCCTTTCCCACCTACCATACACCTCCTAAACATATTACAACACCACTGAGATACCAAGCATAAATGCTACTGGGATTACCAAGTGTTAACGTATGCTCAAGTTGGTCATACTTATGTGCTTTAATTATTCATATTTAATTAATTAATTAAATGAATAAAAGTAAATTGCATCACAATAACGTGCATTAAAGTAAATATTATGCTAATTCCAAGTGATGCAAGATTTATCAAGAATCTTGTCTTTATTGTCATTCATACTGAAGCATCCTAGTACATCAATGCTTGAATAAAGATCTGTAAACTTCTCAACTCCTACTACAGGAACTTAGAAAATATTCTAACTCTCAAAAGAACAAATTGCAAGATTTTTTCTATTATACTAATGAATGAATGACTTAAATGTGATAGGTGCATGCATTTATATAGGCAAGAAAAGACACTCTGCCGATGTGTATGCATCGACACATCAAATTATGCATTGATTGATATGTGTACATGGGATTACGTCAATGCATTCGGATTGACTGGTTGAAACCAACAATGATTCATCAACTATCTTATTCTTATGTAAGAACAATTTTTTTTATTCCATTTTCTTCTCCCTACAAGTGGTTTTTGTAGGTTTTTGGCTCTATGAAGACATCTGGAACATGCAAGAAACATCTTGGTTTAGAGATGAGTCTTTATAAGAGATGTCTCACATGTATAGAAGATGTTTTAAATGAGAAGAAAATATCTTATCTTTCTTGGCAATGTCTTTGGTGAGATGTCCTAGTTTTTATGATACTTCTCAAGGGAGACATCTCATACTAGGAGAAGACATCTTACACCTAAACAAGATGTCTCCCACTCTCAAACGATTTCTCACTTGAATGGTCAAATTTTATAAAATACATCTAATAAAATCTAGAGAAAACATGTACGACAAGGGAAACTTCTAAATTGGCATTTCCAAATTGAAAAACAACTGAGTTAGAGAAGAAAAAGATAGATACAACCAAATATCTTTCTATTCATCTTGAAGAAAGGTTTTTAGGTTTCTTCTCTATAATTTTCAATTAATATTATCATTTTTACATAATTTATATCATCATCATAAGTTGATGAGATTTTACAAGAGAGTGTTATGAGAGCACATTGAGTGAATGCATGATTGTGGTTGTAGCTTAAGATTAATTATGTATGTGTTTGGACTATGTGTTCTTGAGTTCTTACTTGTGATCTAAGATCTTAGTCCTATGTTATGGAATATTTTCTCATTTGATTATGCCTTGCATCAAGGACAATCGTTGTATGATTTCATAGCCTCATGCTCTAAAGCAATGTTAAGTGTTATGAGTGAAATGATGTTGTGGATTTTGGAACCTATATTGTAACCTTCTTTACATCAATTAAAGATAGCTAATTTTATTATTTTTTAGAAAATGTTTTTATCTTCATGATAGCTAGATTCAATAGGTGTTTTTGAAGGGTTTAAAATTTGAGAGACCTTGCTCTAGCATTATTGGTATTAGAGAATTAGGTTAATTATTGCTTTGAAATTGATCATAATTTTTTGTCAAATTCAAATAATACCTAATAATAAATAGGTTCAAGCCTTAAACAAAGACATAGAAATCTTTCTTTTAAGTAATGGTTGCTCAATTGGATGAGATTAGTACTAAGGTAGATAGGAATGTAGGTCCATCAAGGTAAGATGAATTGGGAGGATTATGAATAGGCTTCACTCTTTTTAGAAGGTCTCAAAGTGTTGTACAAGTAAAAGTTGTCATTCTATAAGTCACAAAATCTTCATAAGGCTTATGATTTGGTAGTCAAGGTAGAAAATAAATTAAATGTATTTGGGAATAGGGACAAACAAGCTTCCAAGGAAAAGGATAAGGAATCCAAATTTGAGAAAAGATCCAAGTCTAAAATTGAAGAGAAGAATGATAGCCATGGCAAAAAGATAGAGAAGGATGTGAAGAAGGAAAAAGCCAAGAAGAACCAAGGCAAGGAAGGTAAGGATCAAGGTAGCAACTCATTGCAAATTCAATGCTTTAAGTATGAAGAATGGAAACCTAAAAATGAGAATGCTTACTTCTCAAGAAAGCCAAGGGCAAGGATATGTAAACCATGGAAGTGAAGGAGACAATTAGCTAAGATCATTAAAAAGGCAATTCTAATGCTCCCAAGATTAAGGAAGTTTTTGAATTAAATTTATTATGCATTTATCAAGAATATTATTAGAGGAGACAATTCTACTAGAAAATTATTGTTTTAAATTAGGGCTAGATGTTTACTTAGTGGTAAATGGATTTATATTTTGATTACTGGGGGAGCCAAAGAAAATGTTATTTCATCTAGGATAGTTACTAGATTATGTTTGGTAACTAATCCTATTCCAATATCCTACAAGGTACATTGGCTATCAAGGCATTACTCTTAAGAGGTGAGCAAACAATATGTTTTAAAATTTAAAAATAGGAGTTTTCATGATGTTATGAAAAGTGAATTACTTCTAATAGAGTATGTTGATGTAATTCTTGATAGACTTTGAGATTTCAACAATGATGCTTAATTTGATGGGTTAAGAAATGTATGGAGTGTAGTTAGACGTGATTGAATCCATAAGTTGATTCCTGTGATGATTGAATAAGTGAAGAAGCAAAGCTTACTTTATGCTTTCTTAATCCTTCTATGAGAGGAAATACATTAAGGAACCTTTAATAGGTGTGCTAAGCTTGAAAGAGTAGTTTTCCAATGTCTTGAAGGGAAAATTAGATGGATTTCTACTAATGAGAAATGTACAATAGTAAATCAATTTCATTTCTAGTGCTACCATTCCAAATGAGCAAGCATATCGAATGACATTGAGTTAGTGGGTATAACAATAAAGAAAATTATAGGAGTTACTTGAAAATGGCTTTATGAGGAAATACATTTTACCTTGTGCAGTTCTAGTAGTGCTTATGCCAAATAAGGATAATAATGTATGTAGGAGATGCATCGACTCCAAGGAAGTAAATAGGATAATAGTTACTTATAGGTTTTCTATTCCAAGGATGGATGATATACTTAATGTCCTTACCAATGTAGAGATTTTTAGTAAAATTGATTTCAAGAGTGGTTATCATTAAATTTAAATTAGAAACGGTGATGAATAGAAGATAGATTGTAAAACACTAGATGGATTGTTTGAGTGGTTGGTGATGCCACTTGGACTCACAAATGCATCTGCTACATTCATGAGGTTGATTCATAATGTACTTAAAGATCATATTGGTAAGTATTTTATTATCTTTTCTTGAAGATATTTTGGTATACAATTCTAATGAAGATGAGCACTTGGATCACTTAAGAGTGTGTCTAAAAATGGAGGAGGCACATTTGGTAATCAATGTAAAGAAAAGTCATTTCTTTAATAGGAAAATCACATACATCAAGCATGTGATTTCCTAAAATCAAATTCAAATGAAAGGTACCAAGATTAGGACTATTAGAGATTGGACAACTCCTAAAAATGTTCAGGAGGTAAGATCATTCCATAGTTTAGCAAGTTTTTATTGAAGATTCATAATAAATTTCAATGATATTTCTTGGTATATGTTTGATTTGTTGAAGAAAAATAAATATTTTAGATGATGTGATGAAAACCAAAGGAGCTTTGATTTTCTAAAAGGAAAAATAACCAATGAGTCAGTGCTTACAATTCTATATGTGTAGAATCTTTTTCATGTGGAGGTGGATGTAAGTGGACTTACCATTTGAGGGGTACTTTCACAAGAATACAAACTTGTTACTTTATTTTCTAAAAGGTTATATGACTCAAGGTAAAAATATAGAATACATAAGAAGGATTTGTATGTTATTCTTTAATCAATTAAACATTGGAGAAATTACTTATTGTCCAAGGAGTTCACCTTGATGACAAACCATAACCACTTTAGTTTTTAAATTATCAAAATAAGCTGAGTGCTAAATATATCAAATGTATTGCACAATTACAATATTTAAATTTTATACTTAGGCACAAAAGTAGAAAAGCCAATGTGATGGCTAATGCATTTTTTAGGGTGCATGTGGTTAATTTTAGTGTACTACATGTGGAAGGTAAGGGTGATTTTCCTATTTTATATAAGCATGATTATGATTTTTGATAGGTGTGAAAAACCCTTAAGGAATCATTGTTGATTAGGATAGGCCAATGGAGAGACTACCATATTTAAGATAAATTGTTATTCAAAAATAGGGAGGTATGTGTTCCTAATTATGAGTTTAGAAAGAAAATATTTTTTGGAAAGCATTGTGATGGCATGGTAGGTTATATGGGTAGGGATAAAACATTGGATATTATGGGTAGAAAATATTTTTAGCTTAGAATGACATTTGAAGTTTTGAAGTTTGTGAAGGATTGCTTAACATGCCAAAAATTGAAAGGAGATAAAGCAGTGGATGGACATTACATACCCTTGTTAATTTACAAGGATTCATGGAAAAATATGTCAAGGGATTTTATGAGTGATATTCCAAAGGCCAAGATTGTGAACGATGCTATTTTTGTTCTGGTAAATAGGTTCTTCAAGATGGCAAACTTCATTCCATACAAAAATATGAGTGATGCATTTCATATGGCAAATCTAATTTTCCAGCATGTTGTGAAATTACATGATATTCATCTAAATATTATTAGTGATAGAGAATACAAATTCACTAGTCATTTTGAATGTTCCTCTAGCTGAATTTTTCTAGTGCATATCATCCATAATTTTATGGTCAAACTAAAGTGGTGAATAAATCCCTGTTAAATATTTTGGGATATTTATGTGATGGACATCCCAATCACTGGAAAATTTTTTTGTCATGTTGAATTTTCATATAATAATGCTTTTCATATTAGCATTGGAAAAATCCTATTTTAGATGAATTATTTTTTTTCCATAAATGGTGGATAATGTGAAGAGCTTTACAGGTGAAACTTAACTCAGTGCTGATTTTCTACTAGAGATGAGGGATCTTCATGCATAAGTAAAGGTAAATCTAAAAACAAAGACTTGAGAAATATTCCTCAAGAGAAATGAGGGTAAGAAAAAGACTATTTTTGATATTAGTGACTTCGTTTTGGTGCAGTTGAAAAAGAAGTGATTAAGAGGTATCAACTTCTCCAAGTTGAAAGTCAAGAAGATGGATCCTTTTAGAATGAAGGCCAAAATTAATAATAATGAATTTGATATTAACTTATCAAATAATGTTGATATGTATTTTTTGTTTAATGTTTCAAATCTTTTGTACTACCATGGATTGGTTTATGATGAAAACTTACAAGGTAGTATCAATAAGTTAAAAGGGGTTATTAATGAGTCCAAACCTTTAACGAAGAGGAAGATAATTAAACTTAAGTAGAGAGAAGCTTTGGGAAATTGGGGAGTAAAGAGACATGAGTACTTTATCCATTGGAAGGATAAATTGATGGATGATTTTGTATGGGTCCATGAGATCAAACATGTTGAGTGAGGAATCACTTCTACCCATACTCTCTTGTTTACATGAGTTCACTTTTTAAAGGGTGGAAGAGCTAGTATAGGAACACCTCTTCCAATTCTCTTTTCTTCTCCCCATAAATGGTTTTTGTAGGTTTGGGCTTTGTGAAGATTTCTAGAACATCTAGGAGACATCTTGACCAAGAGTTGATCTTTCATAAGAGACATCTCGCATGTCCAAGAGATGTCTCAGCTAAGAAGGAGACATCTTACCTTATTTGAAGATATCTTAGGTGAGAAGCCCCAGATTTAATGAGATGTCTTAGGGGAGATGTCTCATACTAGAAGGAGATATCTCCCACTCTCAAGAGAAGTCTCACCTAAATGGTGAAATCTTGCAAAAAATATCCTACAAAATCTAGAGATGAGCCATACAGCTAGGGAAACTTCCAAATTGGCAATTCCAAATTGGAAAGGAGTTGAGTTAGACAAGAAAAAGAGGGAAACATCAAAATATCTTCAAGTTGATCTTCAAAAAAGGTTTTTATATTTCTTATCTATAATTTCCAATAAATATTATTGTTGTTTCAAGGTTTGTATAATCAACTTGAGTTGATAAAGATTGTCTAAGAGAGTGTCATAAGAGCACATTAAGTGAGTGCATGATCATGATTGTAGCTCAAGTTAATTATGTGTATGTTTGGCCTTTGTTTTCTTGTGTTCTTTATTATGAATTATGATCTTAATCTTGATTTTTGAGAAATATTCTCATTTAGTTATGCCTTGCATTGAGGACAATTATTGTATGGTTGTAGCATCTCATGCTCTATAGCATTGTTGAATGTTGTGAGTGAACTAATGTTATGGGTTATAGAACCAAGATTGTAATCTTCTTTACATCAATTGAAGATAGCTAGTTTTTCTTATAGTAAATTAGTTTATCTTCATAATAATTTGATTAAATAGGTATTTTTAAAGGGTTTAAAATTTGAGTGTTCTTGCTCCAATCCTTAAGACTAGACATGATAGTAAGATTATAGAGTTTTCCAACTATCCTACTTAATACATCCACCACCTTGTTCCCTTTGACTAGATGATATTGGATTATGAAATCAAAACATCTCAATAATTATACTAATCATTTTTGTCTCATGTTCAATTACAGCTTATTCATAAGATGCTACAAACCCTTATGATCTATGAAAAATGTAATCTATTCATTATACAAATAATATTTCCAAATCTTAAGTAAAGATAATATTACCAGGTTTTAGATCATGAACTAGATATTTGATCTCATGAGGTTTCATCTATCTAGAAGCATAGGCCATCAATTTTCCATATTGTATAAAAACATCACCTAAACCTTTTCCTAAAGCATTTGTGTATACATTGTAAGGCTTACCAAGAACTACAAAAATCATGATAGGGATTAAGATCAATCTCTATTCTAGCTTCTTAAAAGCCTTCTAACAAGCATCTAACTAGGAGAAAGCACAATCTTTCCTAAGCAACTTATGTAATGAGACTACAATCTTAGAGAAATCCTCTATAAATTTCTTGTAATATCTTACTAGATTCAATAAAATTTTAACTTTATTCATCATGTTCAAAACAAGTTAATCTTTAATCACTACTATCCAAGAAAGATCCATAGCTATACCTTCTCCCAAAACCACATGATTAAGAAGCTATGTCTTTGTATTAAAAAATGCACACATAGAAGCATAACCATACAATTGTTGATCTCTCAAATTTTGTAATCTTACTCTCCAGTATTTCTTATATGCCTTTTTATTCTTAGAGTAAATCAAAATTTCATCAATAAATATAATGATAAATTAATCCAAGTAAGAATGCATCATATTATTCTTTACATGCATGAAAACTCCTAGTAAATTAGTGAGTTAAAAATGGAATAACTAAGAACTCATAATAACTATATCTTGTTCTAAAATTTTTTTTTAGTATATTCTCTTCTCATAGCCTAATTTGATAATAGTCAAATTTTAAATCAATCTTAGAAAAGACCTTAGCTTCTCTCAACTAATCAACCATGTCATTGATCTTGGATAGAGGATATTGATTCCTATCTATCACCTGATTCAACTATTTGTAATTCATACACAACCTTAAAATGTCATCCTTCCTCTTCATGAATAGCACTAATGCATTCCAAGGTGAAACACTTGATTGAATCATGCCTTTTCCCAATAGTTTGTAAATCTGTACTTTAAGCTCTATCAACCCCATTGAAAATATCTTGTGATATGTCCTAGAAATTGGTTGATTTCTAGTCTTGAGTGTAATCTCAAACTCAATCTCTCTTTAAGGGGAAATTCTAGAAAGTTATTTCTTAAATACATCTAATAACTTTAGAACTACTAGGAGCTATGCTATCTTCTTCTTAGTCTCCTCATGCACCAAGATCATGAAATAATCATGACCATGCTTAAGCACTTGTTGAAACTTCTTGATGATCATATGGTCAATTTTAATCTTACGATTCAACCATCCATCATACTTAGTGAGCCAATTCATACCAAGAATTACATCATATTCTCTAAGTTCCATCATCATCTAATCACTACACCACCTATTACCTTATATCACCATCTCTATTGAAGGTAACATCTCTAAAACTACCATACTTGGAGAATGCATTTTCTAAATTACTAGGGGAGAACACATGGATGAATGCTTAAGCTATAAATGGATCATAATTCTAAGTTCCACAAAAGAATGACTAGCTCCAAGGTTAAACAAGATTAAAAAAGAGAAGTCATCATTATTACTTGTGGTATTCATGATAGTGTTAGGTTATTCATCCAAAGGTTGGTCTATCAAATCATAGACTCTACTCTTATATCTTAATTTCTTATTTATAACTCTCTTATTCTATGAATTTCTTACTCCATCAGTTTGGTTCTTAGCTTTTTCTTTCCTTTTTTCTTTGGCCATTCCTAGCTCTTGTATTTGGGCTTACCATAAGAACAGTAATTTAAACACTTATACCTAAAATGTCCTATCCTAATACACATATGGAACATGTAAGGAAATTTAAAAGGTTTGCTGCTACTACTACCTCCAAGAGTCCTAGCCTACTTAGAGCTACCAAATTTTCTCATGATCTGAAATAACCTCTTTGCCTAATTTGATTTCTTCTTTTTACTCAATCCTATGCTATATTCTATAGCCAACTCCCTAGTATGAGTTGTCTCGTACTTAGTTAGGTCCAGATGAATCAAACCTATATAGAGGGGTTTAATCATTCCATCAATAAAATTATTGGCCATCTCTTCCTCATCATCCTATAGGTGAGGTTCAAACTAGACCAACTAGAGAAACTTTATAACATACATAGAAAGAGTAATATCTCCTTACTTCAAGTTGGATAACTCCTTAGCCTTGAATCCTCTAAACTCCTTGGATATGTATCTCTATTTGAAGGCTTTAGCACATTGAGTCCATTCTATCTCTCAATGCACCTAGCCGCTAGCAACCCTGGTTATCTACCTCTATTAGTTAGCCACACCCTTGAGTTGATGGGCAACCAAATGATTTTTATTACACTCAGGCATAACCCATGAATTCAAAACAATCTTCCACCTCACATAGCCACTTCAAAGCTACTAATAGATCTTCAATACTATCAAAAGATGAGGATTTTAACCTCCTAAACTACTCCATAAATACTTATGACATGGACCTTTCACCACTAGTGTTTGAGTAATTAGATTGGTACTATTCACCATCTTCAACATTAAAGTAATTTTGACTCTTCAAGTAAGTAATCATCTTCCTCATCAAATCATTTTTAAGATACTTTTCCATTGGGTTGATTGAGATTTTTCCTATTCATAATCTCAAAGATCCCTCTTGATAGCATCTAATGAGTGGTGAGGTACCCCTACACTCAACCATATGAATACGAGCGTAGCACGTGCGATCCGGTCGAACTCCATAGACTAAGTGCCTACATGCCCCATGGAACACTTAGGGTTAATCATTCGTTGTCTTCCCAAACTTACTTGTAGTTGTCACGGTGTATGATTAAGTAAGTCTGAAGTATATGATTTTTATAACTTTTTATGTTTTTGTCTCCTTTTCTAACAAGGTGAAGGGTTGAGAAACTAATTACTAACTCTAACTAATGAACTAAGTCTAAATTACCTAGCATTAGCATTTGTTCCCACTTACCGTACACACCCTGAACCGATGCAATTGTGTCTACCAAATGCTAATTGTTGCTAGGATCACCACGCGTAACGCATGTGCTTAAAGTGGTCGTACTGAGGCACTTAACTAGGAGAGAAGGGTTGAGAAAGAGAGTAGTAAATAACGAATAATAAATAATAGTAAAGAAAATCCTAATTAGCCTATTCCATGCACTGCAAGGTTTATCTAAAAAGCTCGTCTTTATTTCCGTACACAAACTTGTGTTCAGGTATAATGTTTGCTTGAATAAAGATCCGTTCACTTTGGGACTCCTACTGCAGGCACATGGAAAATATTCTATCTCTGGAGTGATCAATCTGCCAGAGTTTCCCTACTTTCTAGCCTAGGATGATGAAACAAGGGAGAGCCGCCTCTTATTTATAGATATGAAGGTGCACCACGATATCGCGTACACAATATCGCAGGGGAAGACATGGTATCATAGCCCATGCAATATCGCATCCCATCATACCCCCATGACTAAATGAAAACTCATCCTTGAGTTCCTTACAATAATATCAAGAAGGTATGGGATTATTGACTCAAATGGAACTAATGGGATGACATGTGAATGGATCATCATTACAAGACTCAACAAAACTGGTGTTCATGACAACAAGGGTGAACACCTTATTACATTGACATCAGGCCTTAGTTGGTAGCTGAGAGAGAGAGAGAAGGAAAGAAGTGTTGCTACTTCCAATGCCAAGATTGCACCTTTTGTTATCCATCCGTAAGTGAGTCATCGATCTTGCTCCTTGCATAGTTGATTCAGCGCTGCTCCATTCCAAGTGTTCCCTCTAGGTTCGGTCCATTGTTGTATAATTTCCATCTGCACACACAACACAATCTTATATTAGTAAGGGTAAATGAATCATCATGTAATTAATACCTTGCTTCAGTGTAACTCCATTATCTAGGTTGTGGTATGGCTGATTGTGGATCTGGAGATGTATTAATGATGACTACCGAAGGTGCAAGGGTTAGGAAAAAATTGAAAAAATCAGGGCTAGGAGAAAATTGAAAAAATCAGGCCATGTACCCCCATGACTAATCACGAACCTCCGGTAGCGTTAGAATGGAGAAAGAAAAGGAATAAGAAAGAGAGATAAAAAGGGACACCTATGACATCGATGAAATGGATGTCAAGATGGAAATGTACAAAATAAAATCGATTGCAAGAATGTTAATGAAAAGAATTTAACTGGTGCACCAAATAACAATGTCAATGGGTCCTCCCCAAAGCAGGCTCATGCCCTTAATGCCCTGACAAACCCACATTCAAAGAGTCTATAGGCTCTAAGAATGTCATTTGGAACAAGAGTTAAAGTCTTAACCATAAGAATTTACCAAAAATAAAATAATGCATCTACCAAAATATACACTAATGATACAACTGACAATGAGGTGAACAATGGAGAGAAGGATGGAGAGAAGAGAATGGAATGGAATCCCAAGAACAAGGTGGTTTACAGCCCCTTGTGTAGTGCATGTCTAATGTGACTTAGCAGATCTCATTCCAACTCCAGCCTCAAACCAACCACATCCAGTGACTTCGTATTAATGCATTTGAACAATCCATCCACTTGAAGTAACAAGAATGTCGTCTCCAAGAGCCGCTACCATTCCGACGAAACAAAGGAGAAGAGAATGGGAAGTGAGAAGGGCCTTAGTTAGAGGGAACATTTTTAGTTCCATAACTAGTGCTTGTAGCCCAAGGGATTATTCCATCTAAGGGGTGTGCTTTGAATTCTCACTTTACTCTTCTTCTTCTTTTTTGTGTTTTGTGTTTTTATGTGTGAGAACCACACCATGAAAAGACTTCTTATTTTTATTGACTCAGCTTCCCAATATTTGGGTAACATCGAAATGGTAAGAAAAATCAAGAAGAAAACATCCAAGAACCCAAGAGAATGGCCAACACAAATGCATCAAGTTCCCTTGAATTCACACCCTTTTCAATCCTTGAGTCCTTCCTTAGTTTGAGAAATGCCCAATCACCGATTCATTAAAGTTCTTATTTAGAAAGAGATTGTACATTTCCAAGTTGAGAGAGACCATAGAAACTAGTAGATGGATGGATGAAGTGAACTCATTGCCTGCCATATCAAAAGAAACATACCTTAGTATCAACATCATGACTTAAAGGTAAAAACCAAACATTGGCAATTAGTATGAAAACAGTTCATACCATCATGAAAAACACTTATTGAATGACAAACATACAGGGTGGATAACACATGCACACACACACACACAAAATGAAAAATTATAATGATGATGTAAAACAAAAACAAGTTAATGAAATTTGTAAAACAAAAATGTGTAAGACAAAAACGTGTAAAACAAAAATGTGTAAAACAAAAACTTGTAAAACAAAAATGTGTAAAACAAAAATGTGGAAAACAAAAATGTGTAAAACAAAAACTAAAAAAACTGAGGGCCTCCAATGATTAGTAGAGGTGTCCATCTCCCCCTTGACTAAATTGCCAGGGAGAGATCCGAAATAATGAGCATCTATTTGAATGTTGTAAAAGTGCCCAACTTCTCCCCACTGATGTTCTTAGATTAAGGGGTGGAAGTTGGAAACGCTCATATTCCAATGTGTCTATGCCTTCGTTGTTAGCAGGAGTTGTTTCCTCAGTTCTTTCCATGCATATTGGGTTGCTCTTTCTATTAGCTGTCAACCACGGGGTGTCCACTACTAGTGTGGTTGCTACATACAGGCACTTTTGAATTTGTGTTCCTTGGGCACACCGATTACATGGAAGAGATGCTGAACATTCTTCCATGTCATCATCCTCTAAGTCACTGTATGTAATGCATGAAACTTTCTTCTTCTCGATCTTTCTGTAAATGTTTACCTTAGATATCTCCAAGGAAAGATCGCAGATCCCTAGGTACACATCTATCGTACTTAGCCATGGCCTTCCCATTATAATTGGGAAGTCTCCTTTGTTGTTGTTGACTTCAATCACTAGGAAATCAGCTGGGTAGGACCAACCACACACAGTGGTGATGATGTCCTCCACCAATCCTAAGGGAATGGTGATGGACTGGTCTGCCAGCTCTAGTTGAATGTTGCTCTTCTTAAGTTGGGGCAGGTTCTAGGCTTGATACATTTCTTATGAAATTAGGTTGACTCTGGAACCTGAGTCAAGAAGAGCCTTATGTGATGCATTCCCAACAATTTATAAATAGGTTAAGGGGCTTCTAGGTTTATTTAGTTTCCTAGGAAGGTGGCCTACCTTGATCGAGTTGGTTACGGTATGTGTTAACATAACCGTATGCATTAAGCTTTGATTTTGAACTGAAGGTTGCTCCAAAGTGTTAAATGGTGGAGGAGTGTACATAGGCTCAACCGCTTCTTATTGTGAGAGCTTGTCTAGGCTTTTCGTTCTGAAGAAAGGTCTTCTCTTTTTACAGTTGTTAGAACCAGCAGCAGGTTGGATATTTACCACTCTCGTAGCATTATGTTGCTGCGGTTGAGTAGGGAGTTCCCCTTGCATTGTTGGAGTAGGTGGTATGGGAACTACAGGTGGAAGAGGTGTGGATGGAGTTGGAGGATGGTGTATATGTGGGATGTCTCCCGGAGGAGAAGGAGTCCTCCTAAAGTACTCTTGAACTTGCTAGTGACGTTGGGGAGTTGTGTGATCCATGGAGTCACTTGGAGAAATTGGCTGCTGCACATAATAACCATATGGATCGGGCTGCCAGTAAGGGTACTGTTGGGTTGGCGGTGGCATCCCCCATGACTGTGGGTATTGCCACTGTTGATCCTGTCCGATGGGTTGTGATGGAGTTCCACTTGGATAGTACATTAATGGTTGGTGGAACTACCTTGGGTTACCTTGAGGATAAGGTAACCTTCGAGGTGTTTGCCGTTGGTTGAGTCTTGGGTTAAGTGCATACACCCCAGACTCCTATAGATGTGAGATGATTGGACAACATCCCTTGGGATGGTCATAGTGGTAGATCTCACATCCACCATCATTGTCCTTGTTTGAATCCACAACCTCATCGGAGATAGTAATTTTCCCCTTACCCTTGTTATGTGCAGGGCCTGAATCTCTCCACTTTGTCTTACTTTTGTCACTACTTCATTCCACCTTAGACTCTTCTACAATTTTCAAGACAGTCTCAAGTCTGGAATCTAAGGAATCCCACAGTTGATCTACCTTAGCCGATACTTCTATTGTTAGTTTTTGAATTGGTAAGTTTTTTCTACTCACCAACTCTTTGAGTGGTGACTCATCCTCTTCATCACAAAATTTTACTCCCTTCTTTCCAAGAGAGGGACCACGGTTATATTCTTCCACACTTTCCCTTTTTCATAGTTCACCTTCTTCTTTTGCTACTTGCTTCAACAATCAATGTATCTCATGGGATCTAAGTTTTGATAATCTCCCTTGGGCATAAGTCCCAAGGGTTCTTCTAGTTTCATGCCTTAGCCCATCCACGATGTGGCGAAGTTGGTCCTGTTGTGCATAACCATGGCTTGGGCAACGATGTAACAATGCATAGTAGCGGCCCATGGCAACATCCANCAAGGACCGATACCAACTCTTTGCTTCCTTGGTGAGTGTCCTGGGAAACAACTTAAGTTTCTGCCACTCATTCTCTATGTTTTGCAAGGCATAGGCATCATGGAATGCCTATAAATGATGTTACAGATCAGCGTTGTATCCCCCTTCAAAGCGTGGGATATTGTTCATGTCTAAGCATTTGATCCAACTATCTTTTTGATGCCTTTTTGGAATTCCTACTGCCTCCGTTATGTCGAGCATACTTCGGGTGGCAAGTAGGGGTTCATCATGATCATCTCTTTCATGATGTCTATGGTGTCTTTGTTGTTCCCTACTTTCCCTTCATTCATGCCCTTGTCCTCTCTCTCAACTCTCTCGTCGAGGTCTCTCATTTTTCCTACCTTCATCCTCTCCGTTATGCTTCCTATGACTACGCCTAGAGGTGGAAGGAGAGGGTGAATGATGTAAAGAAGGGGAAGAACAAGGAGAACCATATCCATGATGATGTTTTCCACCTTCTCTTCTATGGCTTCAGCCCCAATCGTGATGACAATCAGAGTGCCCATCCTTGTGGTGTGTTGTTGTTCCCTCAGTGAATACCTAATGTTCACGGGGATCAGAACTAGGGTTGTGTATTGTGGAGCATAGGTTCTGATACCCCACCTCCTCACCATTGTTAGGAGGAGGAACATCTTTTGATAGAGAACCCGTTATAATGGGTTCATCATCTCTGATTTTTCTTAGGATGTGTGGGACCTCTTTGCCCTTCAACAGTGTATGTTGGCTCTCCTACCTTGAGTCCCTCATATGTTGTAAATCTGTGGGATGGTAATCCCTCATGTCAAAATCACCCATAACGTATTCAACATAGAGCTAAGTTATGTCGATCTGTGCCAAAGCATGGAGGAGCATGTTGGAGACTACACGATCCTGAGGTAACACTATGTTACATTGCAAATCTCTCTAGTGCATCTGTTCATCTTGATGGAAGATAAAAGTAAAGTTAGGAATATACTCATCGGGATGAGTATATTCCACCCTATATTGTTGAGGAACTGGTGGATTTAGGTTATGTGTTTTTGATTGCCGACTATTCTTTGTATTATCCCTAGGTGGTGAGTTTCTCTTATGAGAAGAAGAAGAAGACATGTTGTCTTAATTTGGTGTGCTAATTACCATTATATAAATTTTTCTTTTAATTAACCTGAGGGTTCTTGTAGGCTCCCAACAATGTGAGTGATATCCTACGTTCTATTCAGCGCACAAACACTTAGTCCTCAACAACGGTGCCAATGATGAGTGGTGAGGTACCCCTACACTCAACCATACGAATACGAGCATACCACACACGATCTGATTGAACTCCATAGACTAAGTGCCTACATGCCCCATGGAATACTTAGGGTTAATCATTCATTGTCTTCCCAGATTTACTTATAGTTGTCACGGTGTATATTTAAGTAAGTCTGAGGTATATGATTTTTATAGCTTTTTATGTTTTTGTCTCCTATGCTAACAAGGTGAAGGGTTGAGAAACTAATTACTAACTCTAACTAATGAACTAAGTCTAAATTACCTAATGTCAACATCTATTCCCACTTACCTTACACACCCTAAATCGATGCAACCGTGGCTACCAAACGCTCATCGTTGTTGGGATCACCACGCATAATGCATGTGCTCGAAGTGGTCATACTGAGGTACTTAACTAGGAGAGAAGGGTTGAGAGAGAAAGTAGTAAATAATGAATAATAAATAATAGTAAAGAAAATCCTAATTAGCCTATTCCATGCACTGCAAGGTTTATCCAAAAAGCTCACCTTTATTGCCATACACAAACTTGTGTTTAGGTACAATGTTTGCTTGAATAAAGATTTGTTCACTTTGGGACTCCTACTACGGGCACATGGAAAATATTCTATCTCTGGAGTGATCAATCTGCCAAAGTTTCCCTACTGTCTAGCCTAGGATGATGAAACAAGGGAGAGCCTCCTCTTATTTATAGATATGACGGTGCACCGCGATATCGCAACAGACACAATATCGCGGCCCATGCTATATCGCGTCCCATCAGCATCGTACATCACAAATCTACAAATACTTAACAAACCTTTAGCTTTGATACCAACTTATAATACCTTGCTAACTATGCTTAGGCTAAACAAACATTATTTAGATAAAAATTGAAAAGTGCAAAAAAAACATAATATTACATAATAAAATCAAATGGATGTCAAGAAAATTAAATAGAAAAAAAAGTAAGCATCCATGAAATAAGTGCATAGGAGAAAGAAAAATGTTACAAAAGATAAAACATTATAAAGGAATACAAAGAAAATAACATCCTACATATGGAAACCTATTCTTTTCACTAAGAAAAATAGGAAGCATTCCTATTACCCAAGCTAAAAACTATAATACAATGCTGGAAATATTACAACGGAAATTGAATACAAACAATACAATGTAATGTCGAAATAACAATTAGTTCCAGAAAGGACATTAGGCTCTAACATTTGATATAATTAGCCAATTTTCAATAACTACATAATAATAAATGTAACAAAACCAAAGATCAAATCAAGATTCCAAAGATAGGCAAAGAATATACATAATTTCACATAAAATACCAAATTCAACAATTTTAATTGAACATTACATCATAAAATTACAACTTAAGATAGAAACATAATGGTAGAAATAATCAAAATATAAATAGAAATTTAATCATTAGTTGTTTCTTCTAAATCCTCCTTATCACAAGCAACATATTTACCTAGAAAACAAAGAAAATGAAGGGAATCAATTCTAGGATTGAGTAAGATAAATAACTAAGAAAATAATCCCTTATGGATTTGATTAGAAACATCCAAAATTTGGACAGTCATACACATGGCATAGCTGCAAATAGAAGTTAGCTAAACAAATACCAATAAAATACAAATAGATAGTAAATAATAATACTAATAATCATAATAAAGATCTAACAAATTAATATCCAATTAATTGAAATTCCACCACCATCCATTACCAAGCTATTTTTCCCACATAACCACTTAGTTCATTACCATGATATGCTTCATGTGTGGTCATTGCAAATTGGTAATGTTACTGACAAATAAAATCTAATGTTAAATTATTAAATGTCAAATTAAAACATTCTAAGATAATGAAAAAATGAAGATAAAGTGATCAAAGATAAAAAATCAAATTGTCACATCTCTAAACATTAAACTAAACCAAGACTCAAATGTATATTTTGATGAAAATTTGAAGATGAAAAAAATTTCCAAATACTAAATTGAAGCTTCTAGAGGTTGATCTAAGATCCTAAAAATGCTAGAATGTCATTTATTACTATTTCAGATTTTTAGACATTCCAAGAAGTCCTATAAGTTCCATTTTTAACCATTTCTTAAATTTTTTATTACCCAAAAGTCAAGTATTTCTTTACAAAATTTTCTTAGATTTTCATCACATATTCAAAAATTCCAATGTCATTCATCATAACTTGTATCATGCTTGTATAATGGGCTCACAATGAACTAAGAAGGTATATTCAAGATCCACTCTAGCATGCTTGTTAACATTATATATTGGGCCATCAATGTCCAACATTATTTCAAGGGTCAAAATGTGGAAAATGAATTGAAACCTTAGTTTTATGGCTGAAATTTTGGCAAAATTTGGAATAAATGAAAAACATGGTCAAAATGTGATCAAACTTGATCAAAACATTGACTAACTTCTCATGCATGAATCCAGATCTCATAAATTGATAAGATTATAGAAGATAATAATAAAATATTTAGATATGAGAATTTAGGTAATTTGAAAAACAATTATTTAGCAAATGGAATAGGAAAAAATATATGTGCATAACAAAAAATAACTAAAAACCATAACTATATGTAAACAGCAAAATTACCCTACCTGAAAATGGTAGCATTGTAGAAAATGATTTTCATGTGGCTTTGATCTCCTAAATAGGCTCCAAATCCTAGGCAAAAATTGTAGGTCAATGATGAGATCTAAGAAAGATCTAGAATGAGCTATGGAATTATGACTTACAATAGGTTCTCATTAACAATGCAAATCTAGATCTAGCTTCATCTCCAAACTAGCAAAGTCTACTTCTTTGGCTTTATCACCTAGATGTCAGCTATGAAATTAGTTGATCTCTCATAGAATAGTTGCTAGCTATATATTTATTTGCAAGGGTTTGATAGCATTGGGTCAATGAAGCTCTCATGGAGAAAAAGTAAATTAAAAAGAAATTCTAGTTCTAAAATTGTTTTTAAATCCTTTTCTAACATAGGTTGGTATTCGTTGCTGATCTAATGAGCATCTCCTATAAGAAAATAACCATGTTTCAACCTAATATTCTAGTTGTGTCTAAGTCCAACCTATTAATAAAGTCCAAAGTAAAAAAAACTAAGTAATAAAAAAGCTATCATAAGATCCTCTAAAACATAATCTACAAAAAATTAAAAATAAAATATAAAATATAAAAATATAATTATACAGAAAGTTATAAATTATCCAAACAATGTGTACCAAAACCAAAGTATACCATGTGCCAATGACCCGTGCAAATATCTTCTAACTCAAAATTCTAATAAAAGGTTATTGTACATATGATAAAATTAAAGGAAAAATTCATAAATGTAAAAAAATATAAAAATATAAAAATATATAAAAAATATTAAAAATAATAAAAAGGAAAATAAAACTAAAGAAAAGAAAAATAAAACATTAAAATATACTAAAAGACAAGAGGCACTTAAAAAGATGATAGTAATGAGGTGTTAGCCTAGTAGTATGGATTTTAGTCTTGTAACCCCAGGTTAGGTTTGATTCTACTAGGTAGCATTGAGTTAGAAACTTCTTTAAATCTTAGGATGTACCTATGTTTCAACTATTTTAGGTTCCAACACACCTAAAAAGATGATAGCAAAGCACGTAGCTCAAACCACAAAAAGCATAGACAACCAAAAGAAAAGGTTAATAAATTATAAGACATAGGTTAGTAACCAAAACATCAAGGATTAAAATCACAAACATACCAAGGGATAAGAGTATTGATGAGACACGACATGCACTGTGCCGCGATATCGCGTACGCGATATCGCGTACGCGATATCGTGGCCGCCGCGATATCGCATCCCATGCGATATCACGTACGCGATATCGTGTCTTCCCCTACGATATCGTGTACACGATATTGCGGTCCACCGCCATATCTATAAATAAGAGGCGGCACTCCCCTTATTTCCCAATCCTAGCTAGAAGTAGCGAAGCTCTGGCAGATTGATCACTCCAGAGTTAGAATTTTTCCCATGTGCCCGCAGTAGGAGTCCTAGAGTGAACGGCTCTTTATTCGAGCAGCTTGTAACCTGAACCCAAGTTGTGTACGGCAATACCGACGAACTTGATTGGATAAACCTTGCAGCACGTGGTTTTATTGTT
>MNCI01017161.1:126463-144331 GCA_015680685.1 Gnetum montanum | reverse complement strand
AGTTGCAGATTTTAATTGTTGTAACTTTCTCCTAGCTTGTTGAGAAAGTAATCTTCTAATTGGTTAGTCGGGTTACTTGAGAGAAAAGTTAGGGGAGATATTTTTGGAGATACTTTTGAATATTTGGAAATTGCAACTTCCCTATATATCATTTAGAAGACTTAATATCTCATTTGGAAGAAGCAAAATCAAAGGGATAAATATATATGTAGTACTATAGCTTGTATTCATATATATATATTTTTTGAGATTGCCAAGGCCACTTGTCAACTACCTTATCTCTTTTGTGGTGGCAACCACCCAAGATATTTTGTAACTTACGTAACTTGTTGGGCAAGTAACCTGCTCACTTGTTGGGCAAGTAACCTCCTAATTGGTTGGTCAAGTTACTTGGGAGAGAAGTTAGGTAAGATATTTTTAAATTTGTATCTTCCCTACCTACCTTGGAATCCTATAAAAAGTCTTCAAGGGGGAAGGAAGGGATCAATTTTGAAGGACTTCACACATCACAAGGACTTATCACATCACACTTGGGGTCTTATACATCAGATTTTGAAGGCTACTAGTTAGCACTTGGGCTCTTGAAGACACTTTGAGTCTTGGGAGAAGAGCATTTGTAAAGAAGAAAGCGTGAACGATTGCTTGTAAGATGGCTTGCTAGAATAAAGATTTTAGCCTCTTTGTCATGGTCCTGTGAGTTATGCATTTCATTTTTTGTTTTGTTTAAATTGCTTAGCTAGTGGTTTAGATAGTATCATCCTTGGCAAGTAATTTTGGGATTTTTAGATTGCTCTTATTGTTCTTGTTTCCTGATAGAAATTTCTGTTAAAATTTTGCCATAAAAGCGCTAGTGAATAAAAGCCTTAAGAGCATTTTAGTAGTAAATTTCGTTATTGTGCAACGTTTGGGAACTGCTATTGGGTTGTTGAAAGAGAGCCTCTGTTTGTAGTCACGCCGTGGAACAATCTAGTAGTCAAGAGGGTTCAGAAAATCTTTGGTATTTTGATGGGACCAGAATAGCTTCTTTATCTTTAAAGTGATTTTCCGTGTTATTTCAATCAGAAATTGTCAAGTCTTTTAAAGGTTCTGTTTGAATGCAATCGTTGGCATCTATTGTCTAGTCAAAGTGGAGTCTCGTACGTGGTAGTTTACGCAGCGATTTTTGGTAGCACAGTAGGATTGTCTTGAAGATATTGCTTGGTTGAGCCTTGGAGGTTTGAACAATTCGTAGATATTGAATTTGGAATAGCTTTATTGCGAAGTGTTTACTCGTGTCATTTTACCTTGTTTAAATATTTGAGGTCCACACAAATCTGCTTTCTTTTCTTTTCTGTCTATTTCCATTGAATCTTGCTCTATTTCTAGTTTTCTTGTGGAACTATCTCTTTCTCTGGGGAAAATTAGGAGTAGATTTGCGGAGTTGTGCTCAAATGTTTTTGCAAAATTTTACTTGTTACAAGCAGGTATTATAAGGACCGCGTAGACTAGGTAGTTGAACAAAATAGGAAACTTTCAATAACTCACAGTACTGGACAAAGTTGGCTGAATCTCTTAAAGTAAGTCATTTGTAGTTTATACACATGCAATCGTTACATTTCTCACAACCGCATGCTGCAACAGCACACACACATACTCACATTAACTACTGAGTTATTTGGAGGTATCTGGGCCTTGGTGTTGCCAGAGACCAGCAGGCACCTAAATCCTGTTCGAGGACACTCGTTGGCGGTCACGTCCCAAACGGTCGCCAACACTAAGGAAATCAAATGCCTCAAGGCCATCAGTTCTAACATGGTACAGGTCATGAACTTTTACCATGATGACTCCATTATCCTGGCCATTCCCATGCTTACGTTTCCCCCTAGGGTGTCACTTCCCTAATTCACAAAATAAAATAGGGAAGGTGATCCCAATGCACATTTGGTAACATTTAGATTTGAATCTCTATTGTTGCAACAATGGCCACACACTATCATCTATGTCTTTGCCATGTCTAAAACAGGGAAAGCTCTAGCCTGGTACCGTATGCTCCCACATGCCTCCATCTCAACTTTGGAGGAGCTTCTAAGTTAGTTCGTGACCTACTTCAAGTATAACTTGAAACCAAAGGTCACGCTGGACTAGTTAATGAGCATCAAGCAAGACTCGCTGGAGTTTGTGCAAAGATTCATACAATGGTGGAGCACCACCTTGAATGAGATACGTGATCCTATTGTTGAGGCCCACTTGTTTTCCATCTTCAAGGGGACAGTAAGTGACTTTATTAAGTCAAATCTTTACTACCTAGCCCTGCGCTCCCTCATTCAAGCTTTTGCTCAGACCAAGAGCACCTAGGATGTGGCTAAAGCTAGTAAAGACCTAGCCTATGTTACATAAAAAAATTCATATATCAAAAAGGATAAATAGAAGGGAAAGTCTACAACAACCATGATGGCCACTGTGGCTAACAAGACCAAACCCAACAACAACAACAATAAAAAGGTAGCCACAGCACTTGCTAACGGCACATCTGGCTCAAGTAACATTGGTTAGCCCTCAACATCAGCACCTAAGGCATCAACCTAGCCTAAGTCCAACTTCAAGCACAAGGATCATTCCAAATACACCCCTTTACCCGTTAAGTCTTCAGAACTTCTAAAGCAACTTTTGGGAGCTGGGTATATACAACATAAATGGATGTCAGAGGAAGTAATTAAATGACATCAATGGTACTGTGAACTTCTTAAGAACCCCTCCTTGGACATGCCCAATGAGCCAGCAGTTCCTAAAAATTTCAAGCTAAAACATTTTTGTGACTATCACCAATTGTGTGATCATGATATAGACTACTGTTTAGCATTGAAAGACGATATCCAAAACATGATCAATTAGGGCAAGCTGGTCCTAGATGAAAGTAGTCTTGTTCACCTTGGAAACCAATCAATGCACATTTATAAGGACCCCATAAATGCTACCAATGTGGGGTACACAATCAATTTTTTTGGCTTTGATGACATCCTAGAAACACCATACCAACTATTCATGGTGCGTGTCCCTCCTCATAATGTAGCAACCCCAAAAACAACAAAAATGACATCACAAGAACTGTTTGTCCTTAAGGTCCCTCCTCACACATCCACCCCTACACTCGTTATGCTCAAAGTTGCACCACTACTCGTGCCAACACCATAGGCACCATTCGTCATTAAGGTGCCAAAACATTCAAGCACCTCAGCTACACAAAGCCAACCAACGAAAATAGCATCGTAGCCTCCCTATTCAAAAAAATAGGAAGAGAATTTGGCAGACAAGATGGCCAAGGAACACACAACCTTAGGTCCCCCAAAGCCTACCCCCTTGTCCTTGATACCCATGGCCTCCTCATCATCAGCACCTGATAATGCCATGCAAATGCAATCATCACTATCCCATCTAAGAAAGCATAATCCTGAACTTGAAACTAACCCCCCTTGAGAGATTCGTCTCCTAGGATCAATGGAACAAGAAAAGGATAACAAACAACAAGATAGTGGGTAGGATCTCCTCAATGCCCTCACCCAGGTTAAACAGGCTCTGAAACAGAAAAATATAACTCTGAGCCTATATGACTTTGTAATGACTTCCACTGTGCACCGCGAGGCCATGATTCACATGTTAACATCCATACCGGTTGATGAAAACATGTTGGTAGAGAAGAAAGTGATCCACACTATCATGCTTCCCTCTACAGCTGAGGAACTGCAGCTAGCTCAGTTGATGTTTCATGATAAGTCCATTAAGAATGACCCTGAAAAGGGTTAGGTGACAATAGCGCCCATGTTCGTCACAATTTGGGTTAGCCAGTACAAGATCTGAAGGGTACACGTTGATGATGGAGTTGCTACAAATTTGATTCCATTTTCAATAGTGGACAAATTGGATTTGGTTGATCAAATCAAGCCCATGGCAACCTCCTGCCTAAAATTGTTCAACGGAGCATGGGTAGTGGTAAAGGGAACTATCCACATCAACATTGTGGTAGGGGACTAGTTTCCCACAAGCACAGTGTTCATTGTGGTAGAGGAAATGCTTGGGTTCAACCTGATCCTAGGGAGATCATGGCTGGCCCAACTGAGAGCCGTTTCTTCACCAATACACTAGGAAATCCACTTACCCTATGCAAGAGGGGAAGTGGTAATCCATAACGAAAAAGTGGCTCCCCAAGTCATAAACAACATAGGAGTGGAGCAAGGTTCAGAGATTGAAATCTTTGAAAACCAAGTTCCCATTCAAACTAAAACACCTGAATAGGTTGAAATTACTCCAAACAAAGAAACAACATGGGCCGAGTTGCCCTTCCAAGCTACAAATGATAACATACAAGAGTACCAATGTAGGTTTGCCTAACCCTATGCCTCACCTAACCCATGTCAGGTTAGGAAACAACTACATAATTAAAATTTTCCATACTTCCAATGGTATACGCTACATTTTACATTCTGTTGTATACATAATTCACGTGTTTACATCCATTTTTCTATAGTTGCATTTTTTACATTAATGTCCATTGCTTGTGTAATCTACATTTTCCACATTAAGTCCGCTATGTGCATCACTTACATTTCATAATGAATTCACTTTTTACATTCAATCAACTATTTGTTGCTTTGCATTTTACATTGAGCTTGCTTGCTGCATTGCCCTTGTCACCAATGCCTTACATAAGGCCTGAAATGACCTAAAACTAACAATGGCTCGGAATGGTCTTAAACTACCATCACAGCCTACCAAGAGCTAAAACTGCTTATTCCACTTCTCAATAAAAAATAATAAAAAAAAGTCTTTTATCATTAAGCAATAGTCCGAAATGGCCTTAAACTATTGTTGCCTCCCGAGATGGCCTAAAACTAAAAAGAGAAGCTCCCCAAGAGGCCTAAAAAGAACAAAGAATAAAAAATAAATATAACACATTAACCAAAATGAAACAAATTCCTTCACATTATATTCCTCATTTATTAACAATCAATAATGTTTACAAAAATTTTTAAATTCAAAGACAAGAATAAAAATTTTGCACCACTACGCTATGAGTCTTTGCCTGCACTGCCATTCCCTATTTCATTGGGTCCTGCATCTTCATTCAAATCCTGTGTAAAAAAGAAAATAAAAAAATGAGTTAAAGCTACAACAAAGGCTTTTATAAAATAAACTATGGCAAAACAAAAAGTGACTAACCCGAGATGGCCTCGCATCCATTTCGGGGGGTATCCTATCTATGCCAACTGCAAGACATCGTAGGATCTCCTCAGTAACATTGGCCCAATTCCTATCTCCTAGATCAATGCTTACTACAACCTTCCTTTTTTCCATAGCTGTCAATCTACGTGGTCCTAGGGAAAAGGTGGCAGTGATGATCTCATCGGTAGGTAGGGTCATTTTCCTTTTGGGAGATTCATTGAATATCACCTGTTGCATGAACTTTTCATAAGCCCCAGTAGCACCAATAACATCAAGGAATAGCTCATGAATATGAAGCTTGACCGAAGCATCTTAATATTGTTTACGATAGGTGGCACATTCCATTTTATACATATGCTTATGATTTTTCTATGCCTGTCCCCACTCGTAAACCTTTGCACTATAGTCCTTCTGAGCTAGAAGGTTCATTTGCATGCACTATTCAATGATCTCACATGTGACTTCATTTTTTCTTCACATGGCCATCCAATACCTTGCATAGTTGATGATGGCCGTACACCAACTACCATCGTAAGTGTCTTTGGCCAACAAAAATTCATTCCCAGACTGGAGATCCCCCACCTCAGTAGTTAGGTTGACCTTCATCTTCTCAAGTTTTTGTACTCACTTTCAGAGGTCTTCATTCACACGTCTACACTCCCCATAAGGAGCATGCTGAGTACAATGCAGATTTACTTGCTTCATCATATATGTGACGAGGTACCTTGGCTAGCTCCAGTAGAAGTTTGAGCATGGCGTCAACCTCAATAGCCACTTGAGATGAGAGGCTATCAACCACACATGGAAGAGCATTAGTCACAGGGACATAGAGAAATTGCAATAATGTAGAAAGCCTATCATAAAAATTTTAACATATCAATCTCTAGATCAATTTTCCTTAGACGTTCGATTATGTCATCAACCACCCACTCCATAAAAGTGAATTTGTCAAGTGTCTTGGTCTAGGGTCAGAGACGAATTGAAGAAGAAGGTCTAGGGGCATCAACAGTGGTGTCTGCTGCATAATAAAACATGTTAGCCATGGTGAAGAGGACAACAACAAAGCTGGTGAACAACATAAATGACAGTGTAAAGATCTTATCCAACAAACTCCTAGGGGTGATAGCGGGGGGCTCATCCATCAACACACTATTGAACAAGTGGTCAAACTCACTAGCATCAAATTGAATCCCCTATCTTTCCAGCTAACACAATAGTATGATGGCATCCTCAACACTCATGTGCTCCTTGGGTACTGAATCACATTTGGAAAAAAGGTCATCAGCGGGGGCCTCTTCCTTTATGGTAGGGACCTCTTCTTCTACTATCAGGGCCTCTTCCTCCTCTTCAGCAGGTGCCCCTATTCTAGGGGCTAGGGCCTCTTCCTCTTCTCCTTCTTCTTCTACTAATAAAATGTAATCATAGTAAGTAGGGTACTTCAAATTAAAATAGGCACTATGTTATGCGACACTACATAGCGTAGCAAGTGCTACGCTAACAAAATAGTCAAGCACACTTACCAACTAGGGGCTACAATATGCAGACCTTGATTCGTAGCCTTTTCTCCCTCTCTTCATTCATATGAGGAGGTTGTTCTACAGGATGAGACTTCTTACATTGTAGCCTAGTCTTCACTATTTCTACAATGAGGCATTCCCCCCTTAACACATTTTCTGTGTTAATGGGAGGCACATCTCCCACACTATCTTGGGCATGAAAGGTTCATGCCACCTGATCCCTTGTTGTTATTGAAAGCAATTTCCCAATAGCTCCTAGGGGGTCTTGGGATTGAGTGGTGTGGAAAACCTGGTAAAACCATGGCTTAGATATCTGGTTATGATCCTACTACACCTAGGTGCCATTTTCACATACCACCAAAAATTCTGCAAACTATCACAAGCAAGCTATGAAAAAGGCATAGTGCACATTGAAACGAGAGATAAGGTTCTCACAAAGTTTGATCATCTCAGCACGTAAGCCTTCTGAAAGGTACCTGGCCTAGTTGTAACAAGTCCCTTCCTCCATGACCTTTCTCATTATTGATGTTTGCTTCACTTCAAGGATTTTTCCTTGGGAGAGTAGCTTGGGGAAAGCATGGGCACAAAAGATAGGAATGGCTAGGAACAAGCACTGACCGAAAGGGGAAAGATGTAAATCCCCTTTCGGTCAGTGCTTGTTCCTAGCCATTCCTTGATATCCCTTTGATGGTTTTCATCTTTCATAGATTTTTCTCCTATAGGGAGACCATCAAAAGAGACACTAAAAAGATATGCAAATAGTTGGTTGTTAATTTCAAACACCACCTGCACATTGTGAACATGTGTGCAGAAGTGGTCAACCTTTTTGGACAAGGAATTGGCTAGGGAAAGCATTTCTATAGCTGGGACACTTGGATTTATAGCTAGAAACAAATCCATGAGCCTAGCCTCCTGAATGTTATGAACAAGGGTGGATGGAGCCCCATTGTAGAGCCAACAGTAAGTCTCCTCCACCACCCTGTACTTGAAGAAGAGGTTAGTATCGTCATGCCCAGAGGTGATCATTGTGACCTCTTGGGATTCCTTCACTACTACACTGATTAGCAAAAAACAAGAAAGTTAGCAAAGGTAGAAAGTGCATCATCACTTGAACACATAAGAAAAAAATGCAAGGTTTAACATAATAGGCTTAAATAGCATACGAAATGGTGGAAGTTCCACTAGAACATATTCAACAGTAATCAACCGATGTGATGCCTATTCGCTATCCAACCAACCAAATTCTTTACATTTCCCATAGAATTTAGAATACTTGGTTGGATAGGTTTTAAGATCAAGCCCAAGTTTTTCTATCATATCGACATGCACATTACCGGTAGAGGAGAACTCTTGTAGAGAGATTTGGGCCAGTCCTAGTGTATTCGTGTTACTGTGAAGACCACCCTCATCGATATAAAACCTAGAAACATACAAGAATACAGTAAGTATTTTTGTCTAGTGTAACTTGTTAAAATGCCTTCACAGGACTCACCTGCTAGCACAGTAAATGGTTCTAGGTGGGTTCTAAAAATAGGTGCCCATGTGATGGGAAACATACAACATGTTGTACAAGTGGTAGTATTTGTATTCGGGCATGTCCTAGATTCAACTTAGGCATCTCAAGCTCCTTGGGTGTTGGTTTGAGCCTTTTTCCCCTTCTTCCTCAATCGACTCATTAGCTAGGAACTTTAGAATGCCCTAGTTTCCCCTAGGAAATAAAATTTTTGTAAGCATAGCCGTTGTCTCAACTGATAAGTGTGTCCATTTGATCACACTAAAATGGCAAAGGAGGAACCCTAGAAAGTCCTATGCACCCTCCCAAAACTAGACTGCTTGCTTCCCTACTCGTGTGTGGGGTGGGGCAGCATTGGCCATGGGTTCACTAAGGTAGCATAGGACTCCTACCACCTCAAGGACAATTAGAACGGGTTTCAACATGACCCTGCATTACAAAGTATCAAAAATTAGCACTTTGTTCAAGTGATGATCACTGATGTAGCATAGTGTAATCCTTTATTTACATGTAGCATAGCATGACCCTCCATTTACAAATTTTTCTTTAGCATGAGACAATAAGTCCATCATAGAACAGAGGTAAACATTGCATGCAGCATAACAAAATGTCACGTGTAGCGTAACATAGCAGTTAAGCCCTGCATAGTGTAACAATAGTAGGTGCACCCCACAATGCAATAGTTACATGTTACATAGCACAACATAATAGACATGTCTAATATGGCACAGCGTAATAGTCAAAATTTTGCATAAGGGTGATGGTTGCGTTATGGGTAGCTTAGCAAGATGAATGCACTACATGTAGCATAATAAATTAACAAGTACAAGTAGACATGTAACAATGTAACAAGAAGAACATTGTAATAGGCATCACAGTGTAGAAAATTTGGTAGTATAGCAAATTTAATAGCATAGCAGCATTACAAGTTTGATAGCAACGTGACAGACTGCTAACATAATGGCCTATGGGCTTGACAGCTTAATAGTGTAGTGTAACAACAACAAAAATGTTACAGCCTTAACAATGCAGGTGAAAAAGAATTCATAGTGCCTCTGTTGTCTCAACCCTATCCTACTACATGAAATAGCTCATGCTACACTATGCTAAGCATGTGTCATGTTGCTGCAAAACTTCGTAAAGAAACAAACACCTCTAAGGGTGGTACACTTTGCTGAACGTGTGCTACACTACCTAGAACCACCCAAGCACCTATAATAGTGTAGTTACCATTCTTAACAATGGTGGCCAGGGTAGTACTGCATGTAGTTGTAGCATAACAACTCTATGGCTGCTGCAGCCAAGTAGTAACAACCATGGTGTAGCAACCAAAACAATAACAAAAATAGTGACAATAGTTGCAAAAATGACAACAGTAATGGAAATGGAAACCTAACCCAATGCATCACATAATGGAAACAAGAGTAGCATAATAACTTACCGAGTAGATGGAGCCTCTTGTCACACCTTGACACATGCCTTAGAGAGGCATCCCAAGATGTTCCTTACCTCGTCCACCTTGGCCAGTCCCTGATGCTTACATTCACCTTTGTGCGCCATTACCACATTCACAAATTGCTAGTACTAGCTGCTACACTATGTCTGTTATGCTCTCTCTCTATTTGACCATGCTACACTCTGAGTGTGGGCTCTGACAAGGAAAATGACATGTTTACCATAGGTTAATCCCCTATTTATAGCCAACATAGTAAAACACTTGTGACTTTCATGCTCTAGGTAACGCAGGACATTACTACAACATAACACTACTATAATGCAGTCCCACTACAGTGTAGCACTCATTGGCAATGTAGTAAGTGGGCCCACCAAAATTTTCACTCTACATTTGTAAATTTTAAACCCACCATGGTCTGCAAAGACCTTAAACTAGGAATGTTAACCTACAATACAACCACATAACGGTCCACAAATACCTTAAACTAGCACTCTTAACCTATAGTGTGGTTGATATGATAGTCTACAAAGAACTTAAACTAGTAATTTTAACTTATAGTTGGCCTAGTAATGGTCTTCCATGACCTTAAATTGTCAATTTTAACATTCATTTTACATTTTAGACCTGTTAACAGTCTACCATGACCTTAAACTAGAAAATTTTAGCATTCATTTTACATTTTGAATTAACCTATTACATTATTACGGTCCACTAAGACCTTAAACTAGCAATTCTCTTATGGTGCATCATTGATTTACATATATTCATTACATGTTGTTGCTTCAAATAGGTATCACTTGACTTGGTTTATTTGCTTGTTGTGATATGTCTTCTTAGAAAAATGGCTACGCATGGTGATCTTGGTTTGCCTTTGACCTTAATGGGTCCCTATGGTAGATTTACAAGATTCTTGAATTCAAAATTCGTAGACTTCGAGTTATCCTCTTAAAATACCATAGTGTCCCTAGAAGCATCTCTGGACTAGCCCAAATATCTGGCCCAAGCCTTAGACCTAGAGGTCAGGGATGTGACTAATGACCCTCTCACTAAAATCCCATAAATACCACTAGGGGTGAAGCAAAAACCTTGAAAGTTAGCTCTCTATCACATCCGATACTAGGTTCGCAGTGCAACGGCCCCTAGCTCACATCCATGACCCTACGAACAAGTGAGTGTGCACATTTTCAAGTTTCTGGACAACATAGGGTGGGAAGCTACAGTTCCAGAATGTAGTTCATGATGCTAAGGAAACATCCTCTGGAACACATGTAGTGTCACTACCCTTGGCATCTTGCTAGTCTTTTGGAGACATTGTTTGACATCTTGCTAACTTTTCGGAGCCACTGCTACCACAGTCACTCATCCTAGTAGTAGCTCCTGCCATCAGCACCTATTGCTAGAGGTCTAGCACTATTGTGGCCCACCCACAAGATTTCCATCCTCTATCCCTCACCATCATCCAAGTCCAAAAGGCATCTAGCTATTAGGCTTCTCACCTTGTAGTTGGACTGCATGATGTTTGCCTTGGGCGAGGAATCCTAAGCACCTACATCACTCTTCTCCTAATCTCTTTGGTGCCACCATTTCCAACTTTCCATGGCCAGGATCCATGTTAGCCTTCCTGCTTTGGACATCGCACACCTCAGCAACAATACTTGCCACTCTAATGATGTCTAAAGTAAGTAGGACTTTGCTCTCACTTCACCTCATGGTTGTTTTTTCTAGGTTTCTCTCTATTGTGTTTGCAGGATATAAGCCAAGATGGCATCATTCAAAGATACGTTTCACCATGAAAGACAAGAAACTACATTATTCCAAAGTATCTTCTTTGATTAACCTAGATACTTGAGAGTACATGCCCTACTCCATTTTTATCCAATTTAGTCTCCATTCCTTATATACTTCCAATTTTCTGTATCCTCTTTACAAGCTTTCCTAATGCATAGAGCCCTTTCACATGCCCAACCATTAAGTCCATGATGTACATAATGCAACTTGCCCCATGGGAAGCATCTGTAGGCATGTCAAAGCCCCACATGGATGTAACACAACTCATCCTAGGGAGGAAACACCTATCCTGCAAAAATGACCAAGTTTCTCGCAAGTGAACGTGGGTGTATAGTAAAGTAAAAGCACAAAAATGCAAAAGAGCAGAAAAGCTTAAAAAATGAAGGTGCCTAAAAAATGGCACAACATGCCACTTTACACTCACTCTAGCCATAAATTGAGCATCTCTAAGCACCCTAGTGAGAGGTCAAAGACTAACAAAAAAAGACCCATGTGTGTTGACTCCCTCATAAGCACTCCAACGAGGGATCACACTATGGTAACAATTTTTAAAAGTGTTGTCTCTCACACTCATTCCTTTCCTAAATCTATTTTCTCAATTCTACCCCTTTCGCCTTTTCCTCACATCACTCTCCCAATACTCTCAAATGTAGTAGAGCGTCATCTAAGCAGGCACTGAAGAGTGATGTTGGTGTCTAGTTCCTCATGGTATTTTGTATTCTTTGTTGACATCTCTTAGGAAAATCCTCTAAAAGTCAATAAAGAGGGGCCATTAAAACACCATAAATTTTGGGATTCTCATGATTTAGTAGTTCTAGAATTTGGGCAAGGGTTCCCACAACCATGATGTCATGTTGGATCGGTAGACAATGCCCTCTGCAACACAGTCAATGTGGCATCTAGTCACAAGGCCAGTTTGCACGAAAAAGGCACTGAGGGTAGACCATATAGTCTAGTAAATTTTCTATCTCTTGGGCTGATAGGCTTGCTACACCCTCTAGCTTGCCCAACTTGACACCTGGCCCAACTAACAGTCTACCTAGGGACCAGGCTAGGAGCTGGTGAAAGTGTTCAGGATAAACAAAATAGTTCAGAAAGTTTTCTAACTGCAGGAGCCTACTACACTACATAGTCCTTTGGGATATCTACCTCACTTCATCCTTGATGCATGAGCAATGTGACATAGCAAAAATGTGACAAATTTCATCAAAAGTCCTCTTCACTTAAGTGCTACACTATGCTATTCTATGTAGCATAGCACAACATAGTAGGGATACACTCTAATGATACTCCTACTCAGATGGCTCTTATGGAGTAGGCACATTTGGCCATGTTTCAACCGAAAAACAAGGTTTCTTTGTTGACACACCAAGACATGACTAACATCTTGCAACAAAATGTTTGCAAGATTAAGTCAAAATCCAAGCCAACTTGGGTGCTATACTGTGCTACACTACATAACATAGCACAACGTAGCAAGGATAAAACACATGAAGGCCCCTTCACTGACTGGTTCTAGTAAGAGGATTGCACTTGGCCACACTTCGTCCTCCAAGATTGACTGTCCCACTTCACCCTCAAGCTCCAAGCAAAGTTTCGTAACAAAGCATTGCAAAATCAAGCGAGGATGCATGTCATATTGCTTACTATGCTATGCTACATTGCACAATGTAGTACCATGTAGTGAGGATGTAAAACATCAAAGTGTCCCAAGGAAGAACTCAGTAGCTCCCAAGACCTTTCAGCATGAAATATAGGGTTGCAATTGCTTGCCTAGCTAGGCCTTAGACAGGGTATTTTTAGCTTTCAGGCAAGATTTCTTCTAGGACCGACGACTACGCTACGCAGCATAGCACAACATAGCATGCCATTGTTGATGTTATGCTAATATGCTGGATAGCATAAACAATGTAACATTCATGTGGGAACCCCAAGAAATCTTCAATTAACTTAAGAACTTGTTAGCAATGGTTACTCTCATCTCGACATCTCTTCAATAAAAAAAATGAACAAGTTAGCCTTGTTTTGCACCCCCTAACTATCCTTAAAGTTGTCCCTATGCTTAACCCTACTCGCAAGAGTAGGGAAGACATAGTCCTAGAGCACAGGCTCCACTTTGCATTCACTATTGGTAGTTTTCTTTGTAATAAACATGGCATCTCACTAGACTTTGGCACATGTAGCATGAACGGTATGGTCACAACATAGTAGTTTTCACATCCAGCATTACACAGTAGCATGGCATAGTCATGTTTGCACTTTGTGGGACCCAGGACATGTGGCATCCAAACCACATTTTTCTCTTGCTCCTGGCCCTATAAATACTCTAGTGAACAACATTCAAAGGGTTGGCTTTGGCAAAGTTGGATTTAAGATTCATCTTTCTCATGGTTGGCTTCTAGAATTTTTAGTGTGGTTGGCTTTTGTGTATGTTTGGCATTTTGGTATTTTGGCTTCTTGGCAATTAGTCTTGGTAGGAAAACTGGCAAGCAGAAGGACCCTATTAGCAAGTTGTTGATAGTAGTTCAAGGAGTTGTGATCATACTGCTTTGTTGCAAGCTATGCTTGTCCCCACCACCATATGTTGTACACCTCCTTCACTCAAGCAAAGATTAGATCCCCTGATCTTGGGGCAGTGCACTTTCTCACCCAAACCTGCTTCATTTTGTTTTGTTATTTTCATGTTTTTCACTATTCTCAATAGATTCACGTTTATCACTTATCGCTAAATGTGCATATAACATCTCTAAAACCAATGTTTATGAAAGGTTATTGTACAACAATTAAGTCCTTGTCTAATTGACCAAACCATTCAGGGCACCCGCCATCTATTTACATCCAGCACAACCCTTGCACGGATTCGGGGTTAGGCTGTATGCCCGGTGACCTCTCGATGTTCCGGCCATCGACGTTTGCAATCGCTACATAGACCATATAGACTCAATAGAGGAACCTCTAGAATGGCCTAAAAACCTATTCAAAACCCTTTACTTAGAAGTGGGAGACATAATTGAAGACTCTCTAATTAAGGTTGCTATCACAACACATAGTGCCGAGGAGAAAACCCTTAAACTAAGTTCCTCACTAAAGCCTTAATGTGCCCAAGATATCACCAAATTCTTACAAAGCAACATTAAGGCATTTTCCTAGTCATATGAAGATATGCTATGCCTAGACCAATTAAGCAAAAAGTGTGCAAGATTAGACTTGATTTTGCCTTGGGAGTTCACGATGTAATCTCAAAGCTCTACAAAATAGGTTTCATTAGGAATGTTAATTATGTAGAATGGGTATCCAACATAGTGGTAGTCCCTAAGAAAAATGGGAATATCTATATTTGCATTGATGTATGAGACTTGAATAAAGAAATTATTAAGGATGACTTCCCTTTACCTAGTATTGATCAACTTATTGATACTACAATCAGACATGCCTTGTTGTCCTTTATGGATGGATTTTTAAGATATAAAAAAATTAGGATAAACCCAAAGCACCAACTTAGCATGACGTTTATGACCCCATTTTTATTATACCATGATTTTCATTGGCCTTAATAATGCTAAAGCAACATACTAGAGAGCCATGACCTATATCTTTAGTGATTACATGTTAGGTTTGCTTAATGGTTATGTAGATGACATAGCTATGAAGTCTAAGATAGCCAATGACCATGCTAATGACCAAGATATTTTGCCTAAATGATGCCTCAGATATGAGCTTAGGCTTAATCCTAAGAAGTATGGATTTGTGATCTTTGAAGCAGGGATACACATAGATCCTAATAAGGTTAGGGCCATATCTAGATTGGCAACACCTATCAATATTAAAGAGCCTTGGGAATTACAAGGTAGATTATAGTTTATTCGTAGGTTTATCACTAGGCTTATGAATAAGTTACAAGCCATGCAACACTTGCTTAAGAAAGGAGTTTACTATGAGTGGATGGCTTCATGCCAAGAGGCCTTTGAAAACCTCAAGTAAGAGTTAACAACACTAATAATAGTATATTCTCCACAAGAGGGTAAATCACTTTACATTTATCTTGTCATCTATGATACATCCATTGCCTCTCTACTTTGTTAAAAGCATGATGATGGAGCAGAAATGCTTGTATACTACCTTAGCCATGTGTTAGTAGCCCATGAGACTTGATATATAGAAGTGGAGAAGTATTTTCTAGCACTATTCTTCTCTTTGAAGAAATGGAGACACTACCTCTTTAGAAACCAAGTTAACATAATTTACAAGGATAACATACTCAGAGCCATAATTACCAACATCTACGAAAGTAGCCATATAGCTCAATGAAAAGACATAATCATAGAGTTTGACCTCCATTACATATCTCAGTCCTCAACAAAAGGTTAAGCTATAGCTATACAATTCACAATTTTACTTGTTGATGACCAAGCAACCATAGATCTAGAGTTTCTTAATGAATACATTAAGATAGTTAGCCAAGTGCCCAAGGGTTATGAGGTAGTCATGAACTTTGATGGAGCTTCAACCACACATGGGGCTAGTACTGCTATCATCATAACATTTCCATCTAGTGAAATCCAATCCTTTGTTTATCATATTTAGTTTCCATGTGCCAATAACTTAGTAGAATATGAGGGTTTGATTAGAGGAATAATGACAGCCCATGACCAAGGAATTAGATGCCTAGCCATCAAAGGCTATTTACAACTCATGGATAATCAAGTAACTGAAGTCTATGCATGCAAAGCTAAGCATTTACAACCTTATTATGACTTGGGAAAGTACTTATTACAATAATACATAGATGTTGATATCCAACAAATACCTAGAAACAAAAATGCCATAGCTGATGCCATTGCAACATTAGTCCTTAGTATGACGCTAGATGTGTTTAGCAAGTTATCCACCTTAATCATGGATTACACTACTCTCATCACACAGAACACCAATGATACCTTTGTGGCCATTTTTCATACTAATCTTCCTAAGGAGTGATATGATGATATCAAATTTTACCTTATGCATGGTGAATCCTCACAATGCCTGACTACTTCTTAGAAGGATGTCATACGGAAGTGATCAAAGCAACATGTCATCATGGGTGATAACACATTATGTCAATGATCCTAGGATGGAGTAATCCTAAAGTGCTTAGGTAAAACTAAAGCTAGAATAGTCCTATTGGAAGTTCACAAGGGTGTTTGTGGAGGACATATATGACCCAGAGCCATGAATGCTAAGATTAGACGATTAGGCTACTATTGGCCACATAAGAAAAATGACTACCTACAAAAGATTAAGAGATGTGACACATGCCAATAATATAGCAACCTGATACATGTATCACCAATTGAGTTACATATAATCCAAATAACATGATCATTTCAATGATGGGGGTTACATATCATTGGACCCATAATGCCCAAGTCTTTTGTAGGACATAGCTTCATCATCATTGCAACCAAATACTTTAATAATTCAGTTGAGGCCATTTCCCTAAGGAAGACCATGTCTAAACAAGTTTGAAAATTTATCCTAGAGAATATTATAGCTCATTTTGTCATATCCATGATTATAGTTATAAATAATGAACCTAAATTTAGCAACCAAGAAACCAAGGATTTTTTTTCATAACCTAGGCATTATGCATTCTTTATTGTCACCTTACTACCCTCAAGCCAAGGGACAAGAAGAAGCAAGCAACAAGGCCATCATCAACTTGCTCAAGAAGATGCTCAACAACAACAACTTGAAGTGGCATGAGTGGCTTTTCCATGCACTATGGGCATATAGAATAGCCTATCACACAATAACCAACATGACCCATTATGATCTTGTTTATGGTTATAAAGTTATTTTACCTTTTGAATTATAGGTACCATTACTATGAGTAACCTTGACCAACTTCATCAATGACAAGTAGAGCAAGGTGTTGCAGAAAACAAGCTTGGATTTAGTGGAGGAGCAGTGTATGCAAGTAGCTACTCACATCAAGGACTATCAAGAAAAGTAGAAGCAACAACATCATCATGACTTGACCATGCGCAAGATCAAGGAGGGAAACCTAGTCTTCAATGTTGTTCATGAGCATGCCAACAAATTCTTGACTAACTAGAAAGGGTCCTTCCTTGTCACCAGAGGCTATGGGAATGAAGCATTTATAATAGCCAATATGAATGAGAATGTGCTGGCCAATCCAATCAACCATTCATATCTAAAGCAATACTACCTATAGCCAATAGATCATCAATAAGAAAACCTACTTTTAATGGTCTGCTAGGACCTTAAACTGATAACATGGCCTACCAAGGCCTTAAATTGGAACCATGGCTCACCATAGCCTTAAATTAGTGACCTTGGTAACCTGAATAGCCTNTCAGACAGATGCTAAACTCAAAGATTTTTGTGGTGTTTCA
>MNCI01017161.1:59716-125172 GCA_015680685.1 Gnetum montanum | reverse complement strand
TCATTTTTACACATTTCTCTAAGTTATTTATTATTTGTTTCTCAAAAAAAATTTAAGTTTTGAGTTTTGTGTTCAAAAATAAAATTATTTTTTGTGCATTTTTTGGATCTATTTATACTTCCATGCTTTCCATCTCATAAGTCCTTGGTTAACCTACCAAACTGGCTAAAGCACTTTGAATTCCATTTTTATCATGGAGGCTTGGGTATTTAGGGTTGGGAAACTATTTGCATCGAGGATCCTTAGTTTTCATTCTAGCAATCAAGGTTTTTAGTTGTAGCAACCCCCTTGAATATAGCCAAAAAGTGGCTTCAAGCTATAGGCTCTAGTATTCTGTTTAGAAAACCGTTCCACCATTGGATGAACCTTTGCACTAGTAGAAGGGATCCCTACTTGACCTTCATTAGTTGGTCAAGCATAGTATCGAGCTTCAAGTTGTACTTGAATTAGTTAAAAATTGGTCTATGAGGTATGCAAGGACTGATATGAATCCTTTGAGTAGGAAATGGTACCAATGATGCTCTTTCCTAGTCAAGGACATAGGAAAGATTCTCATTATGGTGTGTAGCCCTGGTTGCAATAGTAAGAACTCAAATCGAAAGGTTATAACGTGAGAATTGGGATCACCTTCTCTATTATACTTTCTAAATTAAGGGATAGTGACACTAGAAGGAAGTGTCAAGGATGGGATCATAGGATTGATGGGATTGTCTTGGTAAAAATCCATGTTCTTAACACTTTGGAAAGTAGAGACCTTGAGCCTCTTCAACTTCTTTGTCAAGTCTTGTATCATCTAGAAGGCCTAATCTAGGCCCTATGATGCTCTTGTTGGCTATGGGATTTGCACATATGGTTGTGACATTTGTTGTGAGGCTTGTAAAAATGCCATTAGTTGTAAGAATAAGGGGAGAGTTTGCATCATGGTTGTAGTTTATGGGCTAGATAAGAAAAAAGATGTTTGTGTTAGTTTCTAGGCCACAAATGGAACAAAAGGGGTGTGTGACCCCTACGTTGTTTGAGGTCCCATGGTGGATCCTAGTTGACTAGCCAAAGGGTTAGTAGTAACTACCACTAATGTTGGCCATACTAACCTAGGCTAAGTGGCAAGTGGTATGGAGAAATGAAAAGTGGTTGGCTGTGACATTGATTATGCTTGGTGCCCAATGATGAATAGTGTGGGCCCAAACATGGTTATGTACAATGGGGATGAAGGAAGTAAGACATGCCTAGAAGAATAGGCAAAGGGGATAGAGGTGGAAACCATGGCCTTAGGGATCCCTTGTTGGAAGAGTTCCACCAAAAGTTTCTCAAGCTCAGAATCTATCCCAAATTCATCTTCATCTCTAGTTGCTCATCAAAGGTATCCTTTTGATTATCTTTATCAAATTCAATGAGGAGAGCTAACATGGTAATGTAGATGTCATTGAGAGGTACTTGGACATGGGGGAAGGGAATATACTCCTTTCCATTGTGATGGATAAGCTTAAATTTCCTCTTGGCTTCTGCTTCAACTTGTGGGATTAGCATGTCAACCTAGATCTTGGTGCAAATGAAGTTATAGTGCTTGTAATTTATTTCAAAGAACCTAGGACTTTGAACCCTAAGTCTTAGGAATTTTTTACATTTCATCATGGTAGGGTCTTAGACCCATATGTACTATTGATGAAATCCATTGTTGGCATAGCTGTAAGGCAACTTCGTTGATTGTCAGGGAGACATGGCTATCATTCTAAAAATGACTTAAGATAAGCTATAAAAGGTAAAAATAGGAGTAAATTCGAATAGTTGAAATTCAAAAATGGTTATAAAAAGTCATAATGGATAAAAATGGAGTACTTACTATAAATAGTAAGTGGGGTATACCCCTTTACCAAAAATGAAAAGGCAATATGGCTGTAACAAACTTTACCCACACTAGCTTCCTAGCTACTTTCTACATTGGGTGTGGTATGAGGGAAAGGAAGGGATGAGATGGAGGGATCTCACACCTTCCTATTCCAATGTTGATGGAGGGGAAAAAGTTTGACAACCAAAATAGAAACTTGGGACTCTGTAGAAAATGGTTTTAACAAGCTGCAAAATTCCACAACAAGGAAGAAGAGGATGGGGATTTGGCTACTTGGACTACCAACGTTGGCTTCCTTGTGAAAATGTGGTAGTAGAAAAGTGGTGGAAATGGCCCTAAAAATCAACACTAGCCTTGGGTTTTCATAGTAGCTACTATAAAATTTCCAACATCCAAACACCTATAATGTCCATGCTGGGTTTGTGGGACAAAGGAGGATGGGTTATAGCATTGATCTTGGTTGAAAATTGGAAGGTTTTTGTTAAAAAAACAAAAAATTGTAACTTGTAGATTAATGTTGGTTATGCGAAGAATAGATTTTAGAAAAGAAATTAGGAAAAGGCCCTTCTTTTAATGCCAAGAAACTATAGCAATAGAAAATCTCAACCACTAGAAAGCCAAGGATTCTTAGCCATGAACAACCTTGACCCCAAATCTCTAGGGCCTTTGTGGAAAAATGAGATTCAAGGTGCCCTAGATGATATGGTAGATCACCCAAGGACTTAGGGGAATGAAAATGGGGTTGTAACAAATTGTAAAAATTACAGATCTAAAAACCCAAAAAAATACAAATTGCACATAAAATGAAACTATAAACTTTATTAAATGAATAAATAATGACTTCAAAAATGTGTAAAAAAATGCCCATAGGAGAGAAAAGGTGGGGTTCACTTGGGAGAGGGTTACAAGTCCATTGAAGAACAAATTTACTCCATGATCTAGATGCTCAACCACTTCCAATGTTTTTGAACCTCCTCTATTGTTGCTCAAAATATACAACATTGGTCACTACTAGGGTTGAGAAATGAGAAGGATTGAGGTTGTCAAAATGATCCACACTGGAATTTGGGGATCTCAAGGGGGTAGTGTTAACACTTCATGCTTACAAACCCCAAAGGGGGTAGTAGGAGTAATAGGGCTACAATGGTTCTACATTGGTAGGCCTCGAGAAGTTGCATTTCTACTAAGTATTAAGGGCTCTTGGATGCCCAAAATGCCAAAATTTTTAGAATGCAAAGTGTGTGCAATTGCCAAGAGTGTAAAATCCTGAAATGCTATTAGGGTTTTGGTTTTATAGGGTTGTGGCCATGATTTGAGCTACAAATTTTTACCATGTTTAGGGGTGTTACCACATATGGAAAGTGTTATAACCCCATGGCCATTCCAATTACCAAATATTGCAATGAGGGTGCACCTTCCATGCAAGCTTTACTCCTTTGATGTTGGGTCTTTGACCTTCCATGTTGGCATTATAGGATTCTTGCTGGAATTGATGCAACGTTGAAATCTTGGCCATGTTGCTTCTACATTGGGAAGGAGGTGTTAATGTTGGGAGGATGAGAGATCAATGCCTGGGATGAAGGTCAACCCCTTCTACACTAAGCATCACCCCTTCTCTATGTTGGGCATAGGTGAGGTCCACCCCCCTACACCCCTCCACACTAGTTTTGATGCCTTCACACTAGGAGTAGATGACCCACATCCCTCCACATTGGGGTAGGTGAGATTTATTTCCTTGTAGGATTTTTCCAACATAGAAAAGTGTATAACCCCTGACCGCCACGCCCCCCCCCCAATAAAACCCATAAAATTGTCATTTTTGACATCCCAAAAGGCGTTTTTAACCCTCCCCCCTTTCCCAAGCCTAAATATAAATACTAGGTGACTCTTTTCACTTGGGGAATGAGGCTTTGACCACTTATGAGGCATTTTTTAACCCCAAAAGTATGAAATATGTGAGCTTGCATCTTATGGATTACAATATTCACATTTATAATGAATTTTAGCCTCAGATTTCATGGGATGAGGTTATAAAGGTTACAACATGCAAATTTGGTGGTGTTTCAATGACCATCCAATATTATACCATTTATGACAAAACTAGAATTAATTCCATTAATTTCTAAGATTGATCAAGTTCAGGAAGTATCTTAACCTTACTTTTATTTATGATTTTCATAATTTCATTTATTATTTAATTTATATTTTAATTAGATAAGTAAAATATCTAAGATAATTCAAGTTGAGAATAAGGATTTTCCCTACCTTCACTTGGATAACCAGATATGAGTTGCACTTTGTGTAACCTTGGTTAAGACTGGTGATTGGTTGTTGGTGGATATTTAATTTAACTCTTGTCATTATCTTAGAAAATGAGGCAAGTATTAATAAAGTAATATTTAATTTTCCATATATTCTTCTCACATATATCTTGTTTGCAGAATAAGTAGAAACAACTTTAAGCTCAAAGGAGAAATAAAATTATTTAAGAATAAAATCATAAAAGAAGCATTAGAACTAGAAGAAAAAGATAGTAAATGTGTGTCATTTGAGGATGAATGAAACCTAAGGGATGTAGATTGTAATGTCCCCATTCCTAAATGGTGATGTTACATAATGAAGATGGAGCCTCTTGATAATAAATATTATCATTAACGTAACAAGAACTAAAAGGGAAGCTGTAATTAAGACCTGTAAGGGAGTGTTATAATAATGAACATATCTCTTGAGGTGATCTTTTGGGATTTGACCTAAGGCATTTATACTTGGGCATTAGAGGTTGTATTAGAATTTAGTTGTGAAGTCGATAAACGTGAGTAACAAGAACTAGGTGAAGTGGGATAGGAAGAGGACTAACCATTCCTTTTGGCTAGTAATAAGCCTAACTATGGTGGAAATGCTGGATTACCTCTAAGGGATAGATTTCAAAGGAAGAAAACCCCAAGGAACACTCTTAGAGCATGATTCAAATATACTATTCTACATTAATAATGCATTCTTCTCTTTTTCCTTCTACATTTTCCCTATTATTTTATTTATATATAAATTTGAATGCTATATATATTTGACATTTTCTACATTATTAGCTTATGCCTAATGTTAATATAACATATATTTGATTGCCAAGACATTCGAGAATGGGATATCACAACTAGCATCTCAAAGATGGAAGAAGCAAGCAAAGGTAATTCCCAAGGCTTCAACACCATAATTATGACATTGCACACTAAAGGATTGTTTGTTAGAAATATTATGAATGTGTATTTCTTACACCTTGATCCATATTTACTTTTATGTGGAGGAAAGTAGGCTGTAGTAATAGTTTTTCCTTTACTATTATAATCTCTACTTTTCATGTAGTAGGAGATATAAGGATGTTTATATGAAGAAAAAAAAACCTTAGAAGATTTGGAATTGAGCACATTTTTAAAAATATCAAGAAGATACCAAAATTCATCATGTATGGCCCATGATCTAGGAGGTTAAAATCTCAAGAAAAAAGTATAAATAAGTTACACCCCTCTTATTATAACTTGCCTTGCTTATGCATCTTGTGTTAAAGTGAATAGAAGCTCTTCCTTCCCTTAATTTTTGAGTATTTTATGGAAGTTTTATATGCTTGAAAAGCTTTCTTCAATTTCATATTTTCTCTTTCTTTCATTTTTATAGCATTTCCATCTTATTTTTAAAGAGACTTCCCTTTATGATTTCTTCTTCCAGTCTCTCACAAGCATTCATTTTATAATTTCTTATAATTTTGATGTTTCCTCTCAAGTTTCTTACATGCATGATTGAATTGTAAGTTTTCTAAATTTATAAAGTTAAATGAAAGTATTTTCATGTTTCTATTAAACTTGGAAGAATTTAGAAGTGTTTTCATGTTGTAATTCAAAGAATTCACTTCTTAATTTAAGGTTTAAGCTATTTTTCCAAGTTCTTATTCATTGGTTTTCTCTTTTTTTAGTAAAATTTGATGTAAAAGCACTTATTTATTATTTTATATACTTATTTCAAAATGATGAGTAATAGGTATGCCCATGTCTAACCATATGAATCACAAGTGTTCACACATGATTTGATTGAATTATGTGAATGAGACTAGTTGTGGCATCTAGATTGTTAAGCATTGATCACAGGTTGTTGTCTTCCCACTTGGATTAGTGGTAGCTTTGTCACATATGATTTAGTCCAATGTGAGGCATATGATAATTGATGTTGTTAGGCCCTAATTACTCTTATCAATAAACATAATTTGGAATGAAATTTAGTCCCAAGTCTAAGTAATGATGGTAAGGTAAATCTACTCTAGCCTAAAGCAATGAGAATATGATTTTGGGTTATTGTACATGTCTTTGGCTCATGTAACAATTACTAGGTTACCAAACATTATGCTACTGGGCGAATCAAGTAATAACACTACTGGGATTACCAAACAATTACACTTAAACACTCGAAAGAAGTCATATTCATTCTACTTTACTAATGAACAAGTCAAGTAAAATCCTTGGAAATGTAAATGATTAAACTAAGAAAATAGTAAAAAGTATGCGAAGTAAAATAACAAAACTAAGTGGATGCTACAATGATGAAAAGTAATCTCAATCTTTATTTCTAGTCATGAACTGTACCAAAGTACACTTCACTTGAATAAAGATTTCATACAACTACTTAACACCACATTGTAGGACTTCACTCTCTATCGCTAAAACTATGAAACAAAAATACAAGAATATACCTAAGAATGGAATGAAACTTATGTAGATCTATGTGTCCAAGTGTTGCATTTATAGGCTACACACATCTTGTGATATTGGATCTACAATGTCATAGCATATGCTATGATATCATATATATGACATCATAGATATGATATCATAGTTACAATATCGTTGGTGGACAAAAATTGACTTTATCAAACAGATGCAACATCACATCTACAACATTGTATCTAACTAAGATGCACTGGCATGGATGCTAGAACATGAATGCAATGTAGCATCTATGACATATCATCTGTGATATCTCATCCAACTAATGATTCATCATACCCCCATGACTAACTAAAAACTCATCCTCAAGTTAACAAGATATGACCAAGGTTTCTTTACAAAATTGAGAAGGTATGGGCTTATTGACTAAATCTAACTATTGATTAACTATCATTACTATAGTGGTGTGTATAAAAAATGACATAGTTACATAAAAACAAAATTAAAATTTGAAGTGGCTTGATGTAATTTGTATTTTAGGTACTGGTGGCTCTTCCATCTACTTCTTCCCTTTGTTGTCAAGTTTCTAGAAAGTTTCTTGTCTTTTGTTCTTGTCTTCTTTTCCCATATGTCATCTCTATTGAGTATGGAACTAAGACTCTTTCAATGTTAACTGTTGCATTGGCCTCTTTATTTCATCAAAGTTGATACATTTCTCCTAAGTGTCATTCACCATTGTTGGTTAGTGTGGGCCATAATGGAGACATTTGGAGTTGCATCTTTATAGCTTCTATGTTGTGAAGGTTCTCCTTTTGGTGGTCTCTTTGGGACCATCTACAATCAACAAGGATATGAAATTACTAGAATGTTCATACCAATTCTTAATATCTCTTTACCTTATTCATACCCTTTGTTAGATCAACTTTTTATCATATTATGATTGTAGAGTTAGAAGAAACCCCTTAGGTGTCATATCTTTTAGTTACTTATGGCCTTATATTATTTTCCTTGCTTATTATGGCCTAAAATAGTTGATTTGATCTATTAGGAGTATTACCTTAATCTTTCTAGCCTTAGTTTGATTGATTAACTTTAAGATTCTTATTATTTCTTTGTGCTTACCCTTTATAGTACTTCTGATGTTAAGAATTTATAGCTTAAATTTTTCAATTTTTGCTTATATCACATAATGGCAACACCCCCCCTCCCCCCCGACTCCAGGATCAGTTGGATTTAAGAATTTTGGAAATTAGTGGTATGAGAATGAAGTTATGGCCTTTGGAAGCTAGTATGGAAGAGTTCTAAAAAAATGCAAAAAATCTCTTTTTGCAAAATGAGGAAGTGAAATATTTTACCATCTCTTGTGCATATATATACTTTTTATTATGTGCAACATCATAGATCATACATCATAGATACGACATCATAGGTGCCTACAACGTCATAGCTATGACCTTATTATTAAAAGCTTTTAAAAATTTCATTGATTTTTCTTGGAAAAAATGAGTAAAATGGAATATCTAGAAGATGTAAAGCTTCTCTAGAGGACCATGGCCATTAATGATGCACAATTTTTGAAAATCTAGCATTCAAAGTTCCTAAAGAAGAAATATCAGGTAGTGAAAATTTATTGTATGGATAAGAGATGGGTAATGAGTTTTTTATGTATGGGAAAAGTATTAGAGATTACTAAAATTATTCATTATATTTTGAATTGGGTCCTCCCCCAAGTAGGCTCTATCCCTTAGTGCCCTTGTATAACCATGTTTAAAAGTGTCCTTAGGCACTTTAGGAGTTGAATGTAAGACATACCTGTCTAGCAAAACACAAATGTTAGTATTGCCATATTGTGAAAATAATGCTATATTATACAAAATCACAAGTTATGATTAACTATATAGTGAGATGAGATGGATTGTAGAAAGGATTGTTGAACTTGAGACATGAGGTGTCTTACCATAGGCATAATGAATCCGTGTGTGTTATTAATGGTTGAATTAATCATTAGTCTTTCTTTCCAAGATTGAAACCAAGTCCACAACACTTTCTAATGATATCACATTGTTTCATCTCTTAGATTTACGACCATTAGACTACCACTATTGCAAAGAGTATTACCACTTATCATATTATCTAAGGAAGGAATTTATTCATTGCACTTTTTACTTTTTTTTTGATTCCTGAGAAGCTATCTACCTTTAGACATGGGTAACATGTCTTTCCAATGGGACCTCCAAAAACTTATTCTTATGCATGGATTTTATTTTTCACTATGTCAACCTTACTAGAGGAATACCTTTAGGCATGGGTAACATGTCTTCCTAGTGACATGATAAGGTAGCACTTATTGTACTCTTACTTCCATTTTTCATTAGATCTATAAGAATATAATACAAGCTAAGTAATGGGATAGAACTCACAATAGTAATCTAGGAGAATCCACAAATCCCCTTGATGTCACACCCTTGACATTCCCACCTAGTTCTTCACTTTTTGATCCAAGCATAATGATTAGAAGTTTATTCTTAGTTTTATGATGGATAGAATATCATTATGGCCATGGTTAGAACCTCTTATTAATGGAATGAATGGATGAATGTTGTGGTCTCACCATAAAAATCATCAGTCACTTATGAATTGATAACATAAAGAAATATTTACTTTATTAGACTACTTCTTGCCTTATTCTTGGTGTGTTTTATTAGAAATCAAAAAAAATTTCAATGAAAATGAAAATAAAGTATGACAAAGATAGTAAAAATGGAAAAAGATGTAAAGAATGAAAAATCATCAAATAATAGAAAAATGTTAAAGAATTAAGAAATTGAAAAGTATAAAAGAATGGAAAAATATATTAAGAAATGTGAAAAGGCCTATTAAGAAATTAGAAATTTAAAATAATGGTAAGACAAAAAAATTGAAAAACACTTATTAATTCCTAAATCAAGATAAGGCATCTTCCCCATAACTAAACTCATAAGCCAGTGTTTTGAAAATGCATCCTAGTTCCCCTAGATCATGCACTTGAGCTTTCGTACGTACCATCCTTAATGATTTAGCTTTTATATTATCATCCCATATAACTATGATGGTAATTAAATTTATATCATCTAAGTCCTTATTTCCTCTTTCTATTTCTATATGATTATGGCTCAATATTTCCATTTGTAAGTTCTTAGTTGGGGTTATTTTCTTAGAATAGGAATTAATAAGTGGTTTAGCTTGTTCCATGCATGTTTTGGATAATTGAAAGTTCTCAGTTGTTCACCAATTGGTGTATTTTGGTTTACTATCCCCTACTCTCTCTTGTGCATACACTTGTTTTTCACATTTTTTGTGGACTGGTGTAATGACTATGTTGACATTCTAGAAGCTTAGTCCATAACTACATCCTTCTTTTTTATTAGTAATGCATGGAATTGCCTATCTCTCCACAGTTATAGGTTCATATATTATGTTTTGCACTAGAGAGGTAATGGNATCACTTATGTGTATGTTTGCAGCACAAGGGACATTTTTCCATTAATGTTGTGGTGTAAATCCTTCTTGTGTTGTTGGTGGTGACATATGGTGGAAGGAAGTATGAGAATATTAAGGATGTCACAAAGGATAAAAGGTTTGAGATGGTGATCCCATAGGAGATGCTATAGGTTGATGATATGTAGGAGATTGATAATAGTGATTCAAGATAAAAAAAGTAGAACCATTTGGAGAAATATGTTGTTAAACATAGTAGTCATATGGATTGAGCTAGCAATAAGGGTATTTCTGGTTTGTTGATGGCATCCCCCACAATTGTGGGTTTTGCCACTATGGTTGATAGTAGTATTAAGGATAATAAGAAATCAAACTAAAATAGTATGGTTGGTGGTAAGATTGTCTATAATTACCTAGTAAGGTAATTTCCTAGGCATTTGGTTTTGTATGAACTTGGGATTCAAAGTGAAATCCCAAAGCTCTTATAGATGTAACATAGCTGGGAAATAGCTATTTGGATGGTCATACTGGCAAATGCCACATCCATCATCCTCTTCTATGGTTTAGTATATAGCCTCTTCTACTACAGCTATTTTCCTTTTTGCCAATAAGTGTTCCTACCTATTGATTTGTTCATTTTCCTCTTCTTTTTTTGATCACTTGATCCTTTTTGTGGTACCCTATGCTCTAACATTTTCATGTAAGTTGTGACCTTTTCATTCATTAACTCCAACATCTTATGTATCCTTGCTTCAAGATTAGAAATATACTTTTGTATTGGCAAGGTTTGTTGTCAAATCACCTTATCAAGATCTATCTCTTTTTCCTCATCATAGATATGGACCCTATTCATTTGAAGAGTTGGGTCCCAATTATATTCCTCTACATTCTCTCATTTACATAGCTCTCCTTATTTTGCTAGCTTCTCAACTATCCTTTGCATCTGTCGGGCTTTCAATTTAGATAAATGACCTTGGCCATAAATCCAAAAGGTCTCTCTTGTTTGGTTACAAAGTCCATCTATGATGTGGAAAAGCTACTCTTTTTGTGAGAAATCATAGCCTAGACATCTATGTAGTAATGAATAGTATCTATCCAAGGCCACATTGAAGGATTTATGTTTTTCTTACCTCCATCCTCAAAGTTGTTTTCTTAGGTTGGACACTCTTACATAGGTTTGGTATTTCATGTTGAATAGTTCCAACATTATGGACCATTGATGGATTGAATTTGGTTCCAATGATCTATACCAACTTTCAGCTTTGTCAACTAGTGCCAAAAAAAGAGCTAAAGCTTTTGCCACTTACTCTTGATGTTACACAAGGTGTAGGCATCATGAAAGGCTTGTAAGTAATGTTATATATCATATTTATAGCCTCCTACAAATTTAGAGATGTTATTCATATCTAGCCTGTTGATGTGACTTTTTCTTTAATGCCTATCGGGTATTCTAACTAGCTCCATTATCTGCATCATGCTTCTAGTAGCCAACAAGGGTTCATCATCATCAAACATGTCCTAGTGATGATTTCTATTTCTATTTATCTAATTATGATGATCTCATCTATGCTTACTTTAATTATCTCATCTATTTCTATTTCTATCTTTGTCTTCACCCCTATTTCTATACCTACATTCATCTTAGTCAGAACTAGACATAGAAGAGGAAGAGAATAATGAGGAACTGGGAGAATTACCATGGTTGCTATATATTTCCCTATGTCCTCTTGATTTATCTCTTCTAGGGTTTGAGGACATGTTAGGCCTTGAGGTCCTTCTTGTTCTAGGACTTACTATATCTCCTCTAGGATTGTCTGCATTAGTTGAACATAGTCTTTGAGTGTAGTAAGGGTCTAAATGAGCATACGAAACCCCTGCTTATGGTTTTTTACTTTACTTTTCCTTAATATAAATCTTATTATTTCTCTTATGAGTGTTTTCATCATGTGATGCATTCTTGATCCTATGTGAAGAAGACATGGTTTCATGTGATGATGTGTATGACTTAAAATATTAATGTTTTCTAAAAGATAGACTGTCAATACATTTATAGTGATTGTGTCTAATATAATTAATTTAGATAGCTTGAAGCATCCCTAGCAATGGTGCCAATGATGAGTGGCAGGTACCCTTACGCCCAACCATATGAATTACAAGTGTTTTCACATAATTTAGTGGAATTCTATGGATGGAACTAGTTGTAGCATCTAGATTATTAAGCATTGATAGTAGTGTGTTGTTTTCCCACTTGGACTAGTGGTAGCTTTGTCACATATGATTTAGTCCAAAGTGAGACATATAATAATTGATGTTGTTAGGCCCTAATTACTCCTAGTGATAAACATAATTGGCAATGAAATTTAGTCTTAAGTCTAAGTAATGATAGTAAAGTAAATCTACTCTATCCTAGAGCAATGAGAATCTAGTCCTTTCTTACCATACACATCTTGGCTCATGTAACCATTGCTGGGTTACCAAGCATTATGCTATTAGGTGAACCAAGTAATAACACTACTAAGATTACCAAACGATCACACTTTAAATGTTCATAACCATTCATACTCCTTCTACTTTACTAATGAACAAGTAAAATATTTGGAAATGTAAATGATTAAATTGAGAAAATAGTAAAAACTATGCTAAGTAAAATAATAAAACTAAGTGGATGCTACAATGATGAAAAGAAATCTCAATCTTTATTTTTGGTCATGAAGTATGGCCAAGTACACTTAACTCGAATAAAGATTCTATACATCTCCTCAATACTAGATTGGGGGTATTCATTCTCTACTACTAAAACTACAAAACAAAACTACAAGAATCTAATTAAGGATGGAATGAGACTTATGTGGATTCATGTGCTCAAGTGTTGTATTTATAGGATGTGCACATTCCATGATATCAGATCTATAATGTCATAGCATATGTTATGCTATTAGATATATGACATTGTAGATACAATATCATAGTTATGATATCATTGGTAAATAAAAATTAACTTTATCAAATAGATGTGACATTGCATCTATGAGATTGTAGATACAACATAGCATCTATGACATAGCAGCCAACTGAGACACATTGACATGGATGCTACAACATGAATGCGATGTAGCATCTATGATATCTCAGCTAATTGATGATTTATCACAAGCTTATCTAGCTACTAGAGTCTTCTTTCATGTTTGATTCATGTTTTCAAAAGCATTTGATGATTATTTGAGAAAGAAATACAAGTTTATATGATTTCATGCTTTTAACATGTATCAAATTTAAGGTGTGTCTGTTGTTTATCTTGTAGATCATTCAAGCATAAACATGTTTAGAGGCTATATGACATTTTACTAATCTTTATTTGTCAATTTTGACCATTGGATTTTCTATAATTGCATTGAATACTTTGTTTCAACATCATTCTTTGTTTCTTGTACGACCATGAGTTTACCATGACTTGTGGTATACACATATGCACTTTCAATCAATCACAAAATCATCATGGCTCAAGATGATTAAGCATTATTTTATCATAACTTGTTGTGCTATATCATGGCTACCTATGATACTTGACCATGACATTACCATGACTTACGATCCACTCATTTTCTATTTTTTAATAGTCCCATGACTCTTAGTCACCTTGTGGACACTTTGAAGTACATCCAAAGTATTCCAAAGGCCAAAATATTAATCATGTCATATCTATAAATCATGGTCATCTTGTGGTATTCTTACACATAATTTTTCTCTAATTATAGAAGGTCAAAATCCATAATAGGCTTGTGTTATTATATCATGACTTCATCATGACTTGTGGCGAACTATAATAATTCTTGGTAAGATATCATAATCTATGGTATTGTAGATCATAACCAACCACTAATTCATGGTGGTTAAAAACTACTCTGGTAAAGCTAAAATTTCTATAGTACCTATTTTAGAGGAACCTTATTCCATTATCATCTTCTAACAGCCACAATCCTAGTCACAACTTTTAATCCACTCATGCTCATTCTTTTCAAAGAACTATGATCTTAGTGTCGCTCATATTGAGCCTACGATCCTACTTTAAATCCCATCATGACCTCATCATAAAGGTAATATTTCTATGTATGACTCATGATATGTTAAAATTCAAAAATAAAAATTTATTACCACATTGTTATAGATGTACTGTGACTCATTCCTAACTATCCTCAACCAAAAACCATACTACAATCATGCTATGGCCTATGATTCATATAAAAATATCCATATAATCCTTACTACCTCACCATGAATGAACCATAACTCACACCTTAGCAACCTTCCACTACAACTATATTGCAAGGGTCCCACAATTGATGCTCAATATAAAACTAACAAAAATATACATTGTAATCCTAGTGCTACCTAAGAGTAATCCACATCCACAAAATCCTCAACAATGATATATCCATGACCCTAGTGCAACCCCTACTATAACTCATGCCCACTTTAGTTTTTGTAAAGAAATATAAAGTAAAGTCACAAATGGCATAACATTCATATTTGACCTCTCAAACATATGATACACATCAATTGCAATATCCCCATCAATATTAATGCATCATCTACCATCTTAGAAGCTAAATCAAGTTTTAAAGATGTTCTAGTAATATAATTCATTGCTACCAAGAAAGAAAATGCTAATAAAATAATTCATATAGAACACATCAGCCATAAGAATGTCATATAAAACCTATTTATTTCTTCTTAACTATGTATAGAAATTAAACTACCAAAATAGAAAAAAAGTTAATAACATACATCTCAAACCAAGAACCTAACAAATCTAAAATCCAAATCCTTAAAGCATCAAATTTCTCTTTGTAAAGCTCTAGATTCTTCAAATTCTTAACCAAACTTTTCTATTTATAGCATTTCTAGCACTAGTTCTTTTATGATCCATGGATCATGAGAATTGGCTAAGAATGAAAAATAAGATGAAATGAAAAGAAACTGAATCATGTAAGATTGAGAATAGGAAAGGTAAAAAAATAAAATATTTTCTAACTTATAAACATAATATAACTCCTCGTTACTTTGGTTTTTTATTTTCTAAGGTTTCCAATATTTTTTACTAGTTTCAATTAATACCAAATTATGATATTACATTAAAATAACAACTAACTCTATAGAGTCCATAATGCATCCATAACATAATAAAAAATCCATATAAATATCAAAAGACATCTTCACTAACCACATGACTGGACAAGTAAAACATGTCAAACCCCATAAAATGTCATAACATGATCCATCAACCCTCACTAACTATTAAACACATAACATAATCACAACATTATAACACATGGTATTGGTTCATACCTAATTGACATTTGGTCTTTTCCCACAACTTCTTACCTTGCCAGTCATAAAACCAAACTAGGAAACTAAAAATATTATTATACATGATCATACAATCATAATATTAAATATTTCATAATATTCATTAAGTTCATAAAATATTATTAAAATAATCCAACTAGCTATATGATTCCATGATCTTCAAACTAAAACTAACCACTCAAGTGCACATAACATGATACTATGGGTTTTATAGTAAGAGGTTATAGTTTCCTCTTGTGAAGAATAATTCTCCCAAAAGATCTTAGATACCTTGCTTTCCTATCTATCTTTAACTTCCAAGTGGCCTCCTTAGTACCATGTCAATTCCACATCTTTAGCATCGATATTGTCCTACTACAGAGTTTTCAAACCATCCTGTTAACATTCTAAACAAGTCTTTCTATCTATGCAACATTTAGTTGTAGGTACATACCAATTCAATCTATTACATATTGATCATTAAGTACATATCTCCATAGCATCAAAACATGGAATACTTCATGTAATCTTAACAACTATGAAGAAACTGGTATCTATAGGTCATCCTATTAATCTAATTCAATATCTAAAATTCTTCCAAATCATATAAATCTACATAGTAGTTTGCAACATTAGGTTTATCTTGAATAATATCCCAACATAGCAGAGTCCTACATGATCTATCATAGAGCATCTTATGCAAGGTTCCTTGCAAACTCTCCTAATAGTTATTATTATAGGGAAGCTATATAAGAGGCAACATGCAATTCCAACTATCCTTAAACTATAGGCGACATGCACATAACATATCTACTAATACATAATTCATCCACTTTATCTAACCATTAGTTCGTAAATGGTATGTCAAACTCATGTTCATCTAAGTTTCCAGTTTACTCTAAAATTTGGATACAAAGCATACGTCCTTATCACTAATAATCCTTGTCATACAACTAATGTTATTGTAGAGTCTATAACACCATCCACAAGTTCTTGGCATGTCTCTATTCATCTAGGAAGTAGACTACAATGTTATCAATAAATGCTATCATAAATTGATCAATATAGAACAACAACACACAATTTAGATAGTACATGAGCATTGTTGAAGTAGTCATAAATCTAAATGGAATTACTAGAAACTCAAAATGACAATATCAAGTATGAAATATTTTTTGACATTGATATGATGATGTTCTAACTTGAGATCAATCTTTATGAACATCCAAGATTTTTAAAGTTAATTCAAAAATTAATCAATGCATCAAAGAGGATATCTATTCTTTATTGTCACTTGATTAAATTTTCTATAATCAATAGATACTTGCATGTTTTCATTATTCTTCCAAATAATTATCATGATATTAAGCTAATTACCAAATTTTATCTTTATTTTATTTTCATATTTGAAGTTAAGTAGATGTTATAGGTTTTATGTATTTAAAGAAGACTAAAAAAATCAAAGAAAAACAACTAGAATATTTTAGAAAAGCTTAGTTTATGCATAGAAGAAGAAGAATGGAGAAAATTTTATCCCATATAAAGAGAAGTATTAAGGCCTCTTCACTCCTCAAGTTATAAAATAAGGCCATAAGTCTTATTGTAAATAAGAATAGAGTAACAAGTAATTAAATATTAATGAAGTAAATCATTTCTTTCTTCTTCCTTACTGAATCTTTGATTCATTTAAATGGTTTCCAATTTGATAGTATAACTAATTTCATTATTATATTCTTGCATTAAAAACATTTCATAATTATGCTCTATCATCCTGAATTTTTTAGGCCCTAATTTCACAAATTTTTATCACAATTTTCTCCAAAATCATTATCAAATTCTTACAAATAGTTCTAATAATATCACAATACTTTCTTATATAATTTCTTATAAATAATTGAATAAGAAGAAGTTCCTCTCATTTATCCTAAGAGATGTTAAATTTTAGTTTAATTTCCTGTTTATATTTCATGTTTCTTGCCTTAATTATGATTATAGATTATTTTGATAAAATTTGTTATAGAAATTTTTTATCAAGTTAGAAAGCTTTAAAGCCCCTTTAATTTGTGAGTTTTATCTATGCTTTTTTCTTCACCAAGTAGGTTTTAATTTGTGAAGTTTTTTATAGTAATATAAGGTAATTTATGTTAGAATTTGAGCAATTTAGATCAATTTTGAGCCCTTCCTTATTGACAAATTAATGTTTCATTTGGCTTTCAATGTTATGTGTAGCATAACATGTGATGTTTTGAAAATATGTAATGTAGATCTACAAATTTCATTGATGTTTTTATCCCCATGCAATATAGAATTCAATGTCATGTTATCTATTCTTTTTCATGAAGTAATGTTTGATCAATTCCATTGTAGAAGTCTCTAGATCTTTCTTTCATGGTAATGTATGTAAGCCTATGATATATATTTGATTAGTACTTATATAACTAGGCTTGAAGTCCAAATTTTTTAAGAATCATCTCAAATTATAGGCATTTTTCATGAGAATTCTAGTATATTGATTTTTATGACCTTAGATGATTCCATGCAATGCAAGCCTATAATAGAAACTATAACCTCAAGGCTCATGATTGAATCTATCAATTCAACATCTTCTAGTGATATATTTTGACAATATCTATATTCTTACTCAAATCAATATAACATGATATGTTGTTTTATTTTCTATGTAGGGAAAGAAATATTAGTTCATATCTAGCTCATAATAACAAATCATACAAAAGAAATCAATGATTATGATTGACAATGATGTCTAGTAATATGCTAGAATATAAAATATTCTAGAGCATATTGATTTTTGTACATCTAGAAATGTCTAGTAATACAAAAAAGTTTCATAGTTTTCATAAGCCACTAGTCTAGTAATTCCTAGAAATATATCAAGTGTTAGACTTATCTAGGACCACATATCATATTCTACCATCAATAACACCTTTTTCTATGCTTCCTTTAACATAAATAACACTAGAGCATCCTATGTCGTAAGAAGTTCCCTTGGATTCCATAATCCAAGCTCTCTCTTAATGTCAAAAATAGAAAATTTAAACAAGAAAAAAAAATGAAATCTTTATCCTTGCTCAAATAAATAATTTATAGCTAAAATAAATCACACATTCCCAAGGATAGATAAGATATTTAGTCCAATCCTTATATAATACTCAATCAAAGAAATCATACATATAAGGATGAAAACCAAGGTAATCGGCCAAGGCTCTCTCTAAATACTTTCTCTTCTCATAGCTCTTCAAAAAATGATTAGTAATGTCTAAAAAATAAGAAGAAAAAGTGTGCTCAAAATGAACTTCACACTCCCTTTTGCAAGACACTTTTTTTAGGCTCTCCTATCTCACTCTTAAGAATAACCTTCTGTCTTAGGACTAGTCTTCTTCTTTGAGACTAACCTTCTACCTTCAAAGTAGCTTGCTTAAAATCAGCCCTTGATTCATTTTTATATCTTTCTAAGTGGTCCTTCATCTTCCCTTCAAATTATAATTCAATCTAAAGTCCATTAGAATTCATACAAGATGTCTTAGAAAAGTAGGAGACATCTTTTTTAAGTGCAAAGATGACAATGAATATGTCTAGGATCTAGCTAGGATATCTTGATTTTAGTTGAGATGTCTTGGACTCTTTGGAGACATCATGGGAGATACATCCTTATATAGTTGGGGTGATTAGGATTAGGTATTATGTCTTGGGTGTAGTTAAGAATTCTTGGATGTAGTTGAGACATCTTCCCTGCTGAGCCAAACATAAAGTTTCTTCTTTTGAGATCTAGAACCTTTGAACACCTTCAAACAAGTCTTCGTTGATTCCAAAACCTCTTAAACTCATCCAAATAGGCCTAAAACACCTCCAAACATGTCAAAACGTATAGAAAAGATCCTATAATTCAAGAGGTTCTACATTGGCTTATTTGATATTCACATCAACACCCTCCCCCTTAAAGAAACTCTTGATTCTAATACAAGAGGTCTTTATACCTAGGATAGCTATTTTTCCCATATGTAGGTCACAATTCAAATACAAAACAAAGTAAAACATACATGAAACGATTATAGGTAACAAGATTTTATCCCTAGAATCCAACACTTATTATACAAAGATATAAATACACAACTCAATGTATGTAGGAGACACATATGCACATATACATATATTAGTACAATTTTATGCTTACATCACCATGAATAATTACATGAGAGAAGAGCGAATCTAGTCCTTTCCCTTAAATACTTCACCATGCTATCATATTGAGAGCACCAAATCCCATGTGTTTTTTCCATGATCTACAACAGAAGAAAAGTAAGAAAATTAAAAAGATTAGGTCTTCTCAAAATAACTTTCCTTTGTTCATTCTTTTTTCTCTTCTTCAGTTTCATCTTCTTAGTATTGAGAAGATTACCACTTAGATTTCTTATATCATTAGAACCACAAAAATCTTTCCTTCATACTATTCATTCATTTCATAACCAAGATAATTAAATTCTTCAATATGAATATCCTCACCAACATTAATCATGATATTCTCATAACAAGTATTTCAATAGCCTCCATCATTAAACACATTACAATTACTTGTCTTCCTCTCACTAACAATGGCATCAAAAGTCACATTGCTTTCATCACACATAACATGACTCAAACTATTATCACAATCACCACAATGAGGATGATTATTATCATTACAATTGAACTAATCACTAGCAAGCTAAAGTGATAAACTAGCATCTATTACACTAGCTTCAACATGAGATATATTACTACCATCAATAAGGTAAAGCTCATACTTATTTACCTCTTCATGGCTTCTCCCATTCATCTTTGATTTAACTTGATCTTCAACATGTGGTTGTCTAATGTCATCAAAGCATGAAGGTTCAATATTTCAAATTGAAGTCGCTAATTCATTGGTTTCTTTTCTTTAAAGTAATAACCAATAATCTTTTCATCTCATTTTAAAGGTTCATCCCATCCAATAGGCTCAACTTGGCTTAGAATAGTCTTTTCCTTACCAAAAGTTGTAGAACAATTGTAAAATGTATGAGTATCATGCCTTATAGTGCTGCCTTTGATCTTCCTTGAAGAATTTCCTTGATCATTTTCACTCTAGCTTTAATCTTTTACCTTCAATGACTTATGAGGTAGGAACTCTCCTTGATTAGTAGCACATACCATCTTGCACTTTGAAGATCTCTTGGTCCCTTTGATAAAGCTCTTGGTTCCCTCTGTTAAAATCTCTGAGTATTAAGCACTCCTTTACTGAATAAGAGATACATAAGAACTTCTATTCTCATTAATATGTACTTCACCAAAACTTTCATCTTCTTTTCTTCCTTGATTTCTACAATATAACCTCTCTATTCTTTTTAAAATATTTTTTGAGTTAGTCTTAAATTTTTCCATATCTCTTAAAAAACCTTGAATTATCTTCTTCTTTGGATGCATAATGGAAAATGATCTAAAAGGTAATTTTCATAAAATTCTACAAGGAAACATAAAATATTCTTTATTTTCCAAGGAATAAAAGTTTGAATATTCAAATATTTTTAGAAATTAATCAATATCTTCAAATCCTAGTTATTATAAACCAATCGGTGTTTAGTTTTATAATTATCTTCAAATTCTTGAAAGGTATGATAAACTTAGGTATCAAAAAGAAATTATCAAACCCTAAGATGAGTGGGACAAATAACAAGACTGAATTCATCCAATCTTAAAATTTTTGAGTGATTCTTTACAATTGAGATGAAAATTATCCACTTGAATGCAATCATATTCAATTCCAAGCTACTCTAATACCAAAATAGAGCAACTCCAAGCTTCCTCTCACTGTTAGAACTAGAAAATTTGAACAAGAAAGGAAAAACAAAGCTTTACTCTTGATAAAATGGAGAATTTATAGCTAAAAGAAAGTATACATTCCCAATGATAGATAAGAGATTCGATCCAATCCTTGCATAACATTAAATTAAAGCAATCACACATACAATGATGAAAACTAAGGAAATTGACCAAGGCTCTCTCTCATTACTCTTTCTACTTAGAAATCTTCACAAAATGATCAATAATGACTCAACAATAATAAGAACAAGATTTCTCAAGATTACCTTCCTATTTCCTTTTCAAAGACACACTTTTGAGGCTCTCTTACCTCAATCTTATGACCAACCTTCTCTCTTAGAACTAGCCTTCTCCTTTAAGATTAACCTTCTTCATTATAAACAACATGTTCAAACTAAGGTCTTTGATGTCTTTTATAGCTTTTCAAGTAAGCCTTTTTATTTTCTTCAAATTATAATTTAACTTGAAGTCCACTCAAATCTTTACAAGACATCTTATAGAAGTAGGATATGTTATGTTCAAGTGTAAACATGTCAAAGGAGATGTCTAGGACCTAGCTATGATGTATTGAGTCTAGTTGAGGTGTCATGGAGTCATTGGAGACATCTTGGATGAGATTTCTTGATACACCTAGGACATCTAAAATTAGGTTAAGACATCTTCAATGTAGTTGAGAAGTCTTGGATGCAATTAGGATATCTAACTTGCCAGGGCCACAAATAAATATTCCCATTTTATGTTTTTGAATCTTTAGAAAACTCCAAGAAAATATCCATTAATCCTCTAACCTCTTAAAATCATCAAAATATGCCTAAAATAACCCCAAACGTGCCATACTCAAGTAAAAGATCCCATCATTGGAGAGATGATACATTGGCCTCTTTGATATTCACATCACCATGATAACATACTAGAATAATTTAATCTTCTATCCATTAACTTCTATAACTAAATCTTTAACTCTACTAACTTTACTAGAGACATGAAATATGGATCCTAGAAAATTGGCTCTGTACCTATCTATAACTCAATCTCAAACTCCATATCTTACCTAGGTGATAAACTAGGAAACTCTATTTGAAACACATCATGAAACTCATGTATCACTAGAATCTGATCAAGCTCAACTATCTCTAACTAATAGAATGATGTCATGAAGTAACTATGCCCATTATGAAGCATTCAATGAAATTATTAAAATTCCCAAGTCTAATATGATTAGTCTAGAATAATTCTAAATCTCTTTTTTTCCTTCATTTATTGTCTATACCCTTAGCATCACTTGTCGATAGTATAAGTTGATACTAAAATGTGACAACCAATTCATACCCAAAATGGCATCATAATCCCTAAGGTCTATCACATGATGATTAATAATCCATTTTATAAAACTACTAGCATGTCTCTACTAATCTAAGCTACCTAAGTTTCATATCCCCTAATGAAATGTATCAATAACCCTAGATAATAATTATAACATGAAAAAGCTACTTGCAATACAATGCTAGGGTCTACAATAGAATGACTAACACTAGGATCAAAAGTGACTAACATATAAATATCTAATGTTGTATTTTATATCTCCATAATAATGTTGGATAGCACATTCAATGATAAATCCATTAGGATATACATCTATTCTTGGCCTCTTTGCTTCATTTGTCCTGTTCCACTAACCTATCCTATAGGAAATCCACATCTACCTAAAACTAGAGGTGTCTACTATTGACATTTGTCTCTATCATAACTATCTATTTGATTTTGATACTTCATAGTCTAGTGTTCTGACTGTTCACATGCATAATAGTTTGGATAGTTTCTTTAGAAATGTTTAGGCTACCTAGAGTGGTAACACACAAGAGAAGTATCATAGTCTATAGAAGAGAAAACATCATCATGGATAACTAGGTACTACAAACTAGGGCTTTCTATATCACCATGTCCTTCTCATGCCTATTTGGTAGTTTCAAAGCATCCTCCAATTGGTGTTCCCCTCTACTATTCCTGTGTATACCTCTCATGGGCTGCATCCTAAGGAAGACTTTCTTCAAATCCATGCCCACCTCACATGCAACCTCATAAGGGATGAGACATAGTCATGATACATGATACTTCACAACCATGTAATATCCTTTGATAAATCTATTTAGCCTGTCTTGAGAATCCATGGGCTTATTAACATAGCTACTAAGCTTAGAAAATTGTGCATCATTCAAAATCATAATCTAGCTACCCTCATATATTCTGCAAAACTCCTTCTCCTTGGCCTACATATAGTGGGTGAAAATATATAAGTAACTAAATCAACTTGGAAAATCTATTGATTGAACATTTTGTCTAGACTAGCCCTTGGCCTACTTATTAAACATCCATCAATGTCTAGTAGTATTCTGTAGTTATTAGGATACCAATTGATTCTACTAAGCTGAAGTGCATTACATTAGATGAAATGACTTCTTGAGCTCCTTGAAATACTTTGTAGTTATTGTTGAATCCTTAGTGCCTAAAAATGTGTAGAGATCCATCTTGATAAACTATTACACAAACTCTTTAGCAATTAGGTACCTCTATGGATCTCTATCCTCATCATTATCTACTCTAGCATCATTACCACTGCTATTTCCATCCTCCAAGGTAACTACTAGAGTTAGTGGAGTATGTAACACCCTCCTTCCTATGCTTTAGGTTGAAGAGCATTGTGTTGGAAAGAATTCCTAATAAAATTATTATTCATGGAAAGAGTTATGAATGAGAATTCTACATAGTGAAAGAAATAAAGGAACCTAGCATAAGGCAATGGATCTAAAGAGAACAAAAGAGAAAACTAATAGTAGAAGAAAGAAATACATAAATACAGAATTACATATATATAAAAATGCTAGAAAATAAATAGAATGACATAAAATTTAAAACTAAATCCCATAATATATATGAATAATATAAATCATAATACTAAACGACATATGATCCATAAATCCATAAACTAGAAAATAGAATTAATGTTTGATACAATTCTGAAAATGCCAACACATAATATCCAAAGATCTAAACTAAGAGATAATATCATCTAGTTCATCTCATCATAGTAAATCCTTGAAAAGCTCCATCCCCTTTCGAAACTAATCAACCTAAAAATAAAAGTATTATTAGTATAACACTAAGTGTGAAATGTTGGTAACATCTCCAATCATTGAATGGTAAGGACTCATGAAGATTAGGAGGATCATGGATAACCTACAAAATATGTTAGATTAACAAGCACAAAATAAAAGCATCCAAAAGATCCAAGAAAGCATAAAACATACAGCAATAACATTCATACATCTTAAAATTCCAAAACTAAGGTTTTCTGACTCTAACCATTACCCCAATGTAAGAGGCTATCACGCACCGCACTTAGTTTTAAATGTGTATTATGTTGTCATTTGTACTTGCCAAAAGTCAAACCAACACATATCAAAACAAAATATCAAATTACAATGCACATGAATTTATTATTAGTATCAAATGAAACATGAAGCATCACCCAAGACATTACTTCCAATGTTTCCCAAATATACCAATGGTAGAGGCATCACCCAGGACATCAACTCTAACGTTTTGGAGACACAAACCAAAAACAAAAGGCCCAATGAGCCATGGAATCTTCCTCTCCTATAGGATGAGGCCTACAATGAGAGCTACATTGGTTAACTCTAGAGTGGGGGCCAATCAACACAACCATATCTAGGAAACCCATCTTTAACTAGCCACACAAGCTTAGTGCTAGCCCAATCATCCAAACAACCAACAAACATACAACCATGGCAACCAAACTGATAGTGGAGGCAACAATGAAATAATAAAATCCTTCTCATCAAAGATATTCAACAAACCAAGTGATCCTTACAAGAATACCAATCCAATGCATAGCATAATCTCATAAAATCCAAATAAATATCATCAAATTTTATCATCAAACAAAGAGTCAAAACATCATCCAAAGAGATCTCACAAATCCTTAATAATAACCCAAGGCACCAACTAATGCATGTAAAGGAATCCTTATCCGTAAGTTCTAATGAACCAATAAAGTGACAACAATGAAAAAAACCCAATAGCTAACAATAATATATGGATCAATACTCAAATTAGAAATTAATCACTTTCCCAAGAAAGGTGAATCATGACTCTATTAAATCCAAAATCAAGTCTAGAGTTGGATCGTCACCTAAACATATGATAGTAGATTAAATTATTATAACTCCATCGCCCCCATAAATTTTATGATGATTCTATATCCGTACAAAAAAATAAATACCTATGCCTATCCTATGTTATAAGTTTATAAAGGCACTTATCAAAAATAAAAATTTATAGAACCATGAATCTAGCCTTAGAGAATCAATCTTAAACAAAAATGGAAAAAGAAAATAACAAAAAAAGCTCATAACTCCATGATGAAATAATATTTTTTAGTGATTGTAGAATAGATGGAAAGATAAAAGATCAAAATATTGATAGGTAAAGTTTTAGAGGATTATCAAATGGAATGCAGGAGATATTAGGTTTTTATTAGGTGCCATCAGAAATAGTAAAATCATGGATAACTTAGAATGAAAAATCATAATTATGATGATAGAATAATTTTTAGTGATTTAGAATAATTAAAAAGATAAAAGATAAATATATTAATGATTAAAGTTTTATAGGATTATTTGATACAATGTAGGAGACATGGGATTTTAAATAGGAACAACCAAAAATAGTAAAAGTATGGATATCATAGAAAGAAAAATCATAACTCTATGATGGAAACTTGTATTTTAGTGATTATAGAATGGTTGGAAAGATAAAAGAACAAAATATTACCAAGAAACATTTCAAAGGATTATTGATAGTATGTAGAAGATATGGGGTTTTAATTAGGCATAATCAAAAAAAGTGAAATTATGGATAGTATAGATAAAACATGATAACTCTATGATGAAAAACTATTTTTAGTAGTTCTTGAATAGCTAGAAATATATCAAACCATCCAATCTATAGTTAATGTTTCAAAGGATTATCTAAAAAGATCTAGGAGATATATGATTTGTATTACATGATATCAAAAATAATAAAATTATGAATAGTATAGAACAAAAACTCATACTTGCTTCAAAATAAAAATGTTTTAATTTCTTTGAATGCGATATGGAAGCTTATGTATAATAAAAGATTCAAATAAATGTTTATAGTTTAAATCTCAACCAAGCTCAAGATATAGCCTTATCAACCCACATCATAGAAATTCCTATGATTTTGGATATGTTAGAAAGAATGACATATAACTCAAGATATTATATATATTTTAAATGATTCTTTTTTAAAGATTTTATACTTTTCATGAGGATTCTAGAAGCCTATAATAATATTCATAAATCAAATGTATGTAAGAGATACATGCATTTTTCTATACACTATCTATTCTGCTAATGAAAATCTTTAGAAACCCTAATTACAAAATTAGAGAAAGAAATAATATAATTAATTAAGAATTATCCATGATAAATTCATTCAAAAATCATTCTATCCATTCAAAGCAAAACAAGTCATATTGAAAAAAAATAAACAAAACCCATCCTAGAAATGTGCACAAAACTTGTGATTGTAAATGAGAAAGAAGCTATGATAACCCACCTCTTGATTTAAACAAAGAAAAATGCAAATGGAGGAAAGAAAACCAAAATATTCAAGCAATCCACACAACCAAATCTGAAATTCTATAGCACTTTCTAACTTCAATCTCCCATCACCCTCTAGATTATCTAAGTATATTGAAGAATGGAACCATGGGAATTTTAATAGAGATTGACTGAAAAACACACATGTAGACATAGTAAATCATCAATCACCTATCTACTTATTTTACCATGCACACTTAGAATGGATTATTAATATTAATTTTAAAAACCATTAATTATATCTATGCCATGCNATTATTAATATTAATTTTAAAAACCATTAATTATATCTATGCCATGTTCCTAATCAAATCTCATGAGATCTTGCCATACTCAACAATAGGATTAGTGCAAACTTGCTAGATTATATATATATATATATATAATATTAATGATTACATAACATTAACCAAGAATCTGAAAAATCCCAAGAATAACCATTAACATCATCAACATAATGCATAAAATATTCCAAACCAACCAAATAGCTATGGATCAAATAGCTATACTAAATAGCTATACTAAACTCTCATACACATTCATGATAGTACATATTAAGACTAACATAAGTATCTCAATACATATATCTCAGAAACCAAATGTTGAAAACACGAGCTTGTTATGAAGAGCGCTAAGGAATTAGTGTTCTTGGGCTTGTAACTCATGCATCATAAAGCATATCATAATGAACATATATATCACATAGAGAATCACATACATAGCAGCATGTTCATGTTATGGATTCTATAGTAACCAATGGTCCAAGGATGAAGGATAATATCACAATCATATTATAACACTCATGTGTTTACAACCTAAGACCTATGCCTTATTACGTGTTACTTTATGCTTGGATATTACCATAAGTTTCAATTTTAATGTGCATTTTGCTACTAGCTTATGATAGAATGTTCTAATACCCTTTATTTTTATGCTTATTTAGTTTTAAACTCTTAAACCTTGGATTATCTGGGATATATTTCTATTTTATTAACCTTTTACTATTTTCACTTTTGAGTTATTCTTTTATTATGTCACTAGCTCATGTTGCTCTTAGATAGACATTGGAAGAATAATCATGGTTCATTACTAGTATTATATTTATGTTTTCATATTTTATTTTAATATATGATTTTTTGAATAAGGTAAGAATATGATTATGATACATGATAATAGATATTTTCTATTATTCTAATTATTGTTTTATTTTATATTGGAACTTATTCTTTGATATCTAGGCTTATTATACTATAATCTTGATGAATTTAATCCACTGGATGATCATTGTACTCTTTTTGTGAATACATGTTACTTGATGTTTTAGAACATAGATTCTTAATTATTTATTCTTCAAATTTCCCAACTCCTATATATTATGTCTATAAATACTTAGCAACATCGGTTATTTTAACATAAAAAGTACATCAATATCTCTTTCATTCTCTTACTCATGGTAATGCTTGATGGATGTCTTTGTGATTTTTAGATTTGAACCTATTTTTCCTTGACAAAGCTTGGATCTTAGATAATCTCTTATGTAGATGAAGTATTCTTTTTTCTTGAATTCTTCAAGCAGATTTTTCTTTTGAATCTTCATACATTATTATACTTTTAGATGTCATTATTAATGTAATCCTTAGTTTCTATTGTTAAACTAATTCTAATATGCTATTATTTATACTATATTTTACTATTTATATGTTTTCATTTCTATTTTTTGCACTTTTTGACATCTTACATCATAATGTTTGAAATAAGACATCTCTAAGTATCATAACCTATGGTTGTGATGGATCTAAGAGTCATGAAAAAATTTAGGAATGTTTTCTAAAGTGACACGAACATGACAACATTTGATGAGAATGATTACTTTAGGAAACAATAACAAGAGGATATCTTAGGCATGTGTGTGTATTTAGCATGTCACAAAGGCTTAGTTAGGTTACATTAAACATGATTTGTCATAAGGAAACTAATATTGAACTACCTAGGACTTCATGGTTGATCATCATGACGTAGTTAGTATTAGAATTAATTTTAGGATGGTGGTGGAGAGCTATGGTCTTGAGTAACTATTGGATTAATAGTAGCTATAATGTAATCCAATAGTTAAAAATTGACATGCATGAAAGTTTTTAATCCAATAGTTCATCTTTTCATACATGATGGATTAACATTGGATAAAGATCATTTCTCGATGTATTTAATTTTATGTTTTGGCTATTCAATGGATATGTATTATGGTCATAAATGTGTGTTTTTGCATTAAACTTTGATCTTATATTACACTAAACCTTAAGTTGGTATGAATTTGCTAATGTGAATTTTCAAGTGATTTCTAAGTTTTTAAGTCTTCAAGTAGTTTTTATATGTTTATATGATATTCTAAGTATTCAAGTAAGTTAAAGATCTATTAAGTGATTAATTTTATTTATCATGCTCTATGGGTAGTTAAGTTATAATTATTTTTCTAAGTATAATTTTTGGGATGTAAGATATATGACATCTAGTCCCAATGGCTACTGATACATTTATAATCTACATATCACATGTAATCATTAACATGAATTCTCAACAATAATAATTATTATTGAAGTTCTTCTATTAGTATAATTACTTATATCATAATTAGTGCTAATGCTTACCACCACATCTATAATTGTAGTTCACTAACCTTTTGAAGGGTAAATCCATGCATGTCTTAATGCTCTAAGATCTTGTAACTGTCAAAGGTTGCATCTATTCTCTTCTACTCATAGTATGATGAATGAGACAAGAGTCTCATCAATGCATCCCAATAGGGTTTTATTCAAATCCTATAATATTTCTCATCACAAACTGCTTCATACATTTGTGTTGGTACCACTAGCATACAGGCATATGCAATCATATAAATTCACTAATGCATACAATCACAATGCATCACAATCACATGATCAACATAACATCCAACTACACTAACCCAAGAAAATATTTGCTACAAAATTTAATTCAAATTTTATAGGATAAGCACATAAAATATATCTCTTAATTACAATAAAAATGTGAAAGGCCTACAAACACTAAGCAACTAGTGTCATAAGTGTTAATGCTCATATGCAATACATGATGGGTCACAATCATAACATGCACATGATAGATCATCATAGTGCATAAAAATAGATAAACAACATCATAATACTTATATAAAAATTAATTTTTATTTCATAACATCTTCATTAGCTTTAATGCACTTGTTGAAGGAGACCATGATTCTAGTTGTAACTCATAATTCACTTGTACTTGTTTCTTTCAAAGGACTCCAACTTGAACATGGTGTACTATGAGCTCATGCTGCTAATTTAAATTCCATCATGACCTCACCATAGAGGTGTTGCATCTATGTCTTATTCACAATATGTAAAAATTTCAAAATAGAAAATCTCTATGATCCTACCAGAAGTGGACCATATCTCATGCCTAACTATTCTAATCCATAACTACATTACAAGGATATCATGATATATATTTCATATAAGAATATTAACAAAATTATGATCTCATTGTGGATGAATTATGACTTTCACCTCATCAATCCTCCGTCATGAATACATAGTGAGGGTGTTGCTATCTATTCTTAATACAAAAATATTAAAAACATACAATATGAGCACTACCTGAGTATGGCCTTCATCTATAAAACTATTGGGCATAACCATAGTGTAACCCCTACTATAAATTCTACTTAATTCAAATTCTGAGAAGAATTTAAAGTAAAGTAATCAATGGTTTAAGACTCATAAAAAACCTCTCAAATACATCATATGTATTAATTGCAATGCTTCCAATAATAGAAATGCATCATCTAATGTTTCAAAATCATAATCAAATCCATAGTCATTCCAATAATACAAGTTATCACTAAAAATCAAGCTAATACTAGGAAACTAATCCATGTACATCTTACATATCATTTCATATTCATTATCATGTTATATCAAATCTATTCATCCCTTCATAACTCCAAAACCATACATAGAAATCCAACTACCAAAATAGAAAAAGGACAAAGACATCCATTTCAAATTAGAAATATGATAGATTTACAATATAACTCCTTGAAGAATATAAATTTTTTCATCAATTTCTAGATCTTCCTAAATTTCAACTAAACCTATTTGACCATAGCCTACCAAGATCTAGCTCTCCAACATCCCAAGAATCACAAGAAACAACTATGAATCAAGAATAAGAAGAAACCAAAAAAACAAGATCTTATAGAATTGGGAATGGAAAAGATAGAAAATAAAATATTTTCTAACTTTTAAATGTAAGATAACTTCTCATTACTTTATTTTTATATTTTCCAAAGTTTCCTAATCCTTTTACCCCATCCTAAGTCATATTAAAGGTTACCACACTTTATAACATTGACTTAGGACATCATATTAAAATATGAAATTTATAGACTCCATAATGCATTCATAACATAATTACACATACAGCTAAATGTCAAAACATATCTTAACTAACCACATGACCATACATGAAAAACATACTAGACTCTATAAAATGTCATAAGATAGTCCATCAAACCACATTGACTACCAAACTCAAAAAGCATAATCACAAAATCATAACACATGATCTAGGATCATGTCTATTCAATATCTAATGTTCCCTCAAAATTCTTACCTTGCTAATCATAATATCAAACTAAACATCCACCAAGATTAGTATGCATGATCATTATAACATAATATTATATATATCATAATGTCCATAAAACTATTAAAATAATTCAAATAGCTATATGAACCACCCATGATCTCAAACTGAAACTAATCACATAAGCATATGTGACATGATACCATAGATCATGCAATGAGAGGGGACTACTGCCTAGCATTGATGATGGACATGCATGAATACATGGGTTCAATAAGAAAGTAAATCTAGAAAAGTAAAAGAGTACTACTACCTAGTAGTAATGATGGACTTACACATTTATGATGGTTTTGAGAGGAAGTGAATCTAGAAATGTGAGAGGAGGCTACTTCCAAATAGTGATGATGGACTTGCATGGACATGAGGGTTTGGGAACTCAATGAATCTAGGAAAGATAGAGGAGAGTATTTCCTACCATTGCCAATGTGACATCACATTTCTAGATGTTAATGTAATACAATTGTGCTTTGCATAAAAATTTCTCATTATTTGGAAACAACTTGATCATCCATATAACTTGAAAAAATAATGAGAAATGAACATGAAATTATGCAGAAAAGAAAATAGTGGAAAAACTCTATTGATGAAAGGTTGGTACACTATAACTCCCTTTAGGTTATCTTCCTATGATAGTTAGGATCTTAAAGCAAATTTAGCATTGCCACCATGATTAGACCATCTAGTCAAAGAGGTGATCAATACCTTCTTGTTCTACTTCACCTAACTATCATCACTTTCCAATCTTGGCTCTACAACTCCATGCTCATATGATCTCTAAGCCCAACCTTAAATGCCATAACTCAAATCCATTACAAGGGGTACATGAATAGTTGCAACTCCTCATAATGAGGCATCCACTATTTTGAAGGCTGATTACATAATTAATAGTACAATTCCATCCTTACCAAGGGACAAGATGTTACAATCTACCCCTCTTAAGCATCCAACTTATCCTCAAGTGCTTCCTTTAGGTTCAACTATTCAGCAATTACTTCCTTATTATGCTTCTCATTTTCAACTTCCTTATTATCTTCATTATCATCTATACATAAAAAACTATATAATTTATTACCTATTGATGAGTGGTGAGGTACCCCTACACTCAACCATACAAATATGAGCATTACATGAGCGATCTGGTCGAACTTCGCAGATGGACTAGTTGTGGCATCTAAACAGTTAGCCTTAGGTCACAGTTCGCTATCTTCCCACCTAGACTAGTATTAGCTTTATCATGTATGGTTTAGTCCAAAGTGAGGTGTATGATGGGTTTCTAATCTAATGGTAATCTTGAAGGCAATGGAAAGTAATATTCACTAATCTAGGAGAGAGAGGGTGAGAGAGAATCTATGCTAGCCTAAGTGTGATGAGTATCCATTCCTTGATTATCCATACACATCTTGGACTTTGTGCATAACTACTATTGGGATTACCAAGTGTAGATCCTAGGTATGCTATTGGGTTACCAAGTAGTCACACTTAAATGCTCGTAATCAAGTCGTACTCATTCTGCGTTTTAACATGAGTTTAAGGGTGAGAGAGATTAACTAGGAAAGCAATAAATAATAATTAATTAAATGATTAAGCTAAGTGAATGCTACAATGATGAAGTAATCATGATTGTTATTGCCGATCATGTGCGTGTCCAGGTATGTCACACTTGAATAAAGGATGTCATACAATTACAATCACCACATTGCAAGCATACACTTGGAAATAATTATAACTCTAAGAAGGAAAAACTATAAGAGTTTGGGTAAGGAACTAAGAAATAACTTCTAGAACAAGGAAATCTACCTCTTATTTATAGAAATTGAGGCAGGCTACGATATCACGTATGTGATATCACGGCTAGGCTGTGATATTGCATACGTGATATTGTGTACGCAATATTGCGTCAGTAGTGAGATCATGGATGCGATATCATGGGTGCGATATCATGGATGTGATATCATGGGTGTGATATCATGGATGCAATATCATGGATGCGATAATGTAGTTGTCAGAAAATTCATGACTCATCATACCCCCATGACTGAATGAAAACTTGTCCTCGAGTTAAAGTGAGAACAAGCTCCATTGATTACATAGTGGATAGGTATGGGATTATTGACTAGCTAGAATGGATTCATGCCGCAGTGTGGAGTCAGAACGAAATTGAGACACAACACAAAAGAAAATCCTATGATTACAAAATTGTATGGAACTCATGTAGTTCCTAGTGATGGTGGCTCCTCCATTGGTGTCTTTCCATTTTCTTGTGCTTTAGGTCTTGGGATTTGATGGTGTTGAAGTATGGCCTGGAGTTTCTCCTCTTGTAAGGCCTTGAGTTCCTTGGCACGCATGTAAGTTTGTGCTTGTGCCATAGAGGCATCCCAGTCAACCTTCTCTTTTTCTTCCACCACCCTTTTATTCTCTGTCAATAGTTTATTAAGTTGATCGATTCTAAAAGTGTCTAGCTGGTTTTGAGCAACTTTTGGCCCTGTATTCGAAAGGTTTACTACTTCTGAAATGGCTTGAATAGAGAATTCAACAGTCACACCACAATTGTTAACCATGGTACCTTCTTCTTTATTGTGCCAAAATTGATACTTTTCCCCTAAGTACCAGGCACCACTTTCAGAGAGGGTAGGCCATAATGGAGATCCTTTGAGGTGATCCTTAATGGCCTCTGGAGCAAATTCTAGGAAAGGTCCAAAGTTTAATTCCATGATGACTATAGTGAATGTGGACCTTTCATGGATGGTCTAAACACAATCCTAGGTCAGTGTGAGATATCATCCTTATTGAGATGCTGCAGCAGCTCCTTCTTTCGCCTACCTTGATTGTACAGTAGCAGGGTCTTCTTGATGGATACTAAATGATTATTCCTCCTGCTCTGCATGTTGTTCATCAGGAACTTATCCTTCACCTCTCCTAGGTTGTTTGATCACACCTTGAGTGGGACCTTCCTGTTGTCCACGTTTTGGGGCCATCTTACGGGACCAATCATTAGTAAGGTTGTTACCAAAGTTAGGTTATACCTTACCACTTGCCTTAATGGATTTACTTTATTTCCGTCTGATGTTAATTATTGGAAGAACATGTCCTTAAAAGATTATAATGTTCAGTCCTCTTTGCTTAGGTGGTTTCCAAATTTAATTTTTTGGTATAGGTAAGGGGATGAAATTATTTTTAACACATTCTATTCTTAATTTTACAACTAATTACCCTTAAGGATGTCCTTTGGGCAATGATGAATTTCAAAAATTTTCAAAAAATTTATGCACTATTCGGTGTGTGCCCCTCCCCCATGACTAAGTTGGACACTCTGGGTTCAAGTAGGTTTAGATAGAATGAAAATCAGAGTACCAACAAGCGAGATATAGGTATAAAAGCAAGGGTCTTACAATTGCAAGTTGTAGAGAAAAAATTTGAAAAACTCCCCTACGTGAATAGTGGAAAATGATGGTAAGTGTTGTGGGGGGTCACATATATATATTTTCATCAAAGTTAGGGCACTTAGAGAATGTACTGAATTTTTAATATTTTTTTTGGAAATTAAACGATGTAAACTAAGGACATTTGGATGATTTTTAAAGGGTTCTAAGGTAATTCAACTAGTTTTGAAGGCATGAAAATTATGATGATGTGGAATTTATCAATAAGGACCTTAGATGGTAGAGAAAAAGGCTATGTGATGGTTCATAGGAACGTTGAATCAAAGGGATAATAATAATGGAAAGAATATCATGAACAATATGCTAAGGGTAATAAATTATGTGTGTGAGCTGTGTCATAAGTGAAAATTACAAAAGATTACACAAGTGGGTCCTCCCCAAAGCAGGTTCCAACCTATAATGCCCTTGTGTAACCACACTCAAAATGTCCGTGGGCACTAGAAGGGTTAAATATAATCTACATAGATTCCACAAAACACACACATGTAAATATCACTAGGATGAGGTAAGAATTCTATGTTACACACAACACGAGCAAACATTACATGAACAGTGAGATGAGACAAACTATAGAAGGGATTGTAGAGATTGGGACATGAGGTAACTAACCCAGGGCACAATGAATCCTATGTGTAAAGCATGATTAACGTGTCATTAACCCATCATTCCAAGATCAGGACCAAGTCCATTCCTCTAATCAGTGACATCGCATTGTTTCATCCCATGATGAGAAACTATGAGAGTACCATAACAACAAGGCATATGATCACTTGGTGTTTTATTCAAGGGAGGAGTGATTTTTGTTTTGTGGCACTTCCTCTTCTTTTTTTTCTTTTGTTTTATTTTTTTTTGATTGCCAAATCCAGAGAAGCCGCCAATCTTTAGGCATGGGTGCATGTCTTTCCAGTGGAACCCCCTAGAATAACATTGGATTTTTGAGTACCTTTTCTGATTACTCTTATTCCCATTTTTCATTAGATCTACAAGGATCTTAGTACAACCACATTGCATGATAACTCCCATAGATGTCACCAAAGAGAATACTCAAGTCCCCTTGATGTCACACCCTAATCATTTCCTCTTGTTCCATCATTCTTCATTATGGGTACAATGAACACAAAATTAATTTTAAGTCTTATGAATTTCCAGAATATCATTGTACCCTCGAATAGAACCTCTGATTTGTAGAATGGATGAGTGGGTGTAATGGGCTCACTGTCCACATAATTGACCACTCGCGACTTGACAACATAGAACACACCTCAACCAATGAGCCACATGAGTGTTTTATTCATAGATGAGATTATTTATAAAAACGTAAAAGGAAAAAAAGATAAAAAGATAAAACAAGAAATTGAAAAAATGAAAAACTGGAAAACAAAAAGGTTGTAAAATCAAAGAAAATAAAAAGTGGTTATTAATCCTGCTTGTTATTAGAATGGGGGATATCCGTCATAGCTAAATGGTTGAGGATGACAAGGATTAATAAATGACGATGGGGATCCTTGCATGTTGAAAATATTGGAACTTGGCCATACTTACCCCATCGGGATTCACACAGCTAATTGTAGTAAGCATAGTGGGGCAATTTATATGATGTAGTTCCTGGATAACGAGTTGACCCACTATGATATTTAGGACCGTTAGATGGTATGCAAGGATCAGGATGTTGCCTTCCATGACTATGTTCATTGGGTTGTACGATTGTTGGAGTGTTAGATGGTGGCCCAGATGAAGTACCATGAGGTGTTGGGTTCAAAGATAAGGGTGCACCATAGTGTTGGACTTGTGTTGAGTCAGAGGATGTAGTGGCCTTGGAATTGTGTTGTCCCTTCCTAAGGTCATTTATAAAGAAGGAACATCTTTGATGTTGCTAAGGTCTATCACCGCTGTTGGAAACAGTAGCACAAGTAGCGTTCGTGGGTTGTTGCTGTGGTGCAAATACCTTATGAATAGTTGGTGGCGATGTAGAAGGAGGAAAAGGATGATAATGTTGAAAATTAGGAGGATTATAAGGTTCACAAGGTGGTGGTTATGTTCAGGACATGGGCTAATAATATTGAGGAGAATAGTAGTGTGGTGAGATAGAGTATGTTGACCCAGTTGGGGAAACAGGATGTTGAACAAGATAAGCATTTGGATTTGGATGATACGAAGGATGTTTCCAATTTAGGGCTGGTCTCCCCCACGACTGGGATTGTTGCCACTGTGATCAAACACAGTATCTCTATACGAACTCTAGATGTAACATGTTTTCCCAATGCTCATATAAATGTAATAAGATTGGGCATTAGCCTTTGGCGTGATCATACAGGCATATGTTGCATTCATATATATGATTGGTAGTTGAGCTCTTATTTTCCTTATCCCTTCTTCCTGAATGTCTAATGATATTTTGTCCTGCTTCTCAAGTTGTCAAAATTCTATCTCCAATAATATCAATAACTTCTCCACACTTTTTATATGTTCATTCCAACATCTTATTGATCCTTGCCTCGACTTCCTCTAATGAGTATTGTACTGGCAAAGATGGTTCTTTCTCCTTGTGATAAGTCGATTTCTTCTTTTTGAGATTATGGATCTTTGTTAAGTTGAGATTTTGGTTCCATTGATGTTTTTCAACACTCTCCCATCTAGCCATTTCTCCTTCTTCTTTTGCTACTCACTTAATAAGCTCTTGTAATTGATGGGTTCATAGTTTGTATAGTTGTCCTTGGGCATACATCCCTAGGGTCTTTCTTGTTTCATCATGAAGACCATCAATGATATGGTACATTAGCCTTTCTTCAGAGAACTCATGGCCTAGACAGTTGTTTAACAGTGCATAATATCTTTCTAAGGCCATGTCCAAAGTTTCATGTTGTGCTTGTTGGATTTGTTTCCTCAAGGCCGACACTCTTGAGTAGTTTTGATATCTTTCATTAAAGACTTCTACCATTATTGGCCAATGTTGTATTGAATTTGGTTTGAACGATCTATACCATACTTTTACTTGGCCAACGAGTATCATAGGGAAGAGCTTGAGTTTTTGCCAACTGTCATCAATGTTGTTCCATGCATAGGCATCATAGAAGGCTTGTAAATGTTGATGTGAATCTAAGTCATAGCCTCCTGAGAAATTAGGAAAGTTGTTTAAATCAAGCCTGGGTAGACAGCTCTCTTTACGATGCCTACGGGAGATTTGAACAACCTCTTGCAATGGTGTTAAGCTCTTAGTGGCTAGCAAGGGTTCATCATCACTAAGTAGGTTGTGAGTTTATAAGTTGGGATGATGTTGCCTTCGTTTATGTTGGTGTTCTTGATTTTCTTTATGAGCTTGATTTTTAGTTCTATGTTGATCCCTTGAAAGATAGTCATCCATGACACAATATGATGTTGAAGGAGTAGAGGAAGAGAAGGAACTATAAAACTTGTTACGAATTTTGTAAGTCTTCCAATCAACCCTAAGTAAGTTCTTGTTAGTTATTGAGAAGGTCCTAGGCCTTTTGGGCCTCCTTGTTCTATGGGATGTGTCATCCTCACTAGAGGTGTCAGAGTTGGATGACGAGAGTCTTTGAGTATCTTTGGGGTGTTCATAAATGTAGGGGACTCCTGCATAAGGTTGAGTACTTAAATATTCATTTTCATCTAATTCATTGGTTCTCTAATGAACTACCTCACTAGATGTGGCATTATTATAGTCTTGTAGGAGAGGCATGGTTGTGAAACTGTGTGTGAATTTGTATGTGTCTTTCTGTAATTATTTCTTCTTAAAAGATATATTATTAATTCCTATACAGTGACCTTGCATGATATAACTAATCTAGGTAACTAGCATTGTCCCCAGCAATGGTTTCAATGATGAGTGGCGAGGTACCCCTACACTCAACCATACGAATACAAGCATTACATACATGATCTGGTCGAACTCCAGAAGGGGACTAGTTGTGGCATCTAGATAGTTAGCCTTAGGTCATAGGTCATTGTCTTCCCACTTGGACTAGTATTAGCTTTATCACGTATATTTTGGTCCAAAGTCAGGTGTATGATGGGTTTCTAATCTAATGCTACTCTCGAAGGCAATGGAAAGTAATATTCACTAATCTAGGAGAGAGAGGGTGAGAGAGAATCTATGCTAGCCTAAGTGTGATGAGTATCTATTCCTCGATTATCCATACACATCTTGGACTTTGTGCATGACTACCACTAGGATTACCAAGTGTAGATCCTAGGTATGCTATTGGGTTACCAAGTAGTCACACTTAAATGCTTGTAATCAAGTCGTACTCATTCTACGTTTTAACATGAGTTTAAGGGTGAGAGAGATTAACTAGGAAAGCAGTAAATAATAATTAATTAAATGATTAAGCTAAGTGAATGCTGCAATGATGAAGTAATCTTGATCTTTATTGCCAATCATGTGTGTGTCCAAGTGCGTCACACTCGAATAAAGGATGTCATACAATTACAATCACCACATTGTGAGCATACACTAGGAAATAATTCTAACTCTAAGAAGGAAAAACTACAAGAGTTTGGGTAAGGAACTAAGAACTAACTTCTAGAACAAGGAAAGCTACCTCTTATTTATAGAAATTGAGGCAGGCCACGATATTACGTATGTGATAATGCGATATCGCGGGTGCAATATCATGGGTGTGATAATGTGGTTGTCAGAAAATTCATGACTCATCACCTATGAATAAATATAATTTAGTATTCAATGTCATGATGGTCGTAAAGCTAAGGATAAGTGTTGAGAATAAACTCCATGTTTTCCCAAGCTTATTCATGACAATTTAACCATTAGAAGAGTACCATGCTAATGGTTTTATTACAAAGCTTCTTTGTTCTATGATCCTTAATTTTAATTGTTTTAATGTCAAAGCTGGCATTGGATCTTAGTAGTAAGGTATTCCAATCTATCACATAAGTCACATCATTTTCATGGAATTTCCTTATCAAACTTACATGAAGACTTGGATGATTTCTTAAAGTTGTTGGAAGATTTAATTGATATTCTACTTTGGCAATTCTTTTAGAAATTTTAAAATGTCCAAAATATCTTAGAGCTAATTGATTATATTTTTTTTAACTTAATGCAACTTCTAGTGGATTTTACTCATAGTAGTACTTGATCTCTAATTCGGAACTTCTTCTTAAGTTGATGTTGATATGCATATCCCTTATACTTATCCTAGGCTACTTGCAAATTTTGTTTAACTCTTGTAATAATATTTTTCGTAATTTTTGTTTCTTCTTCCTTCCATCCCTCTCTTAAAGTTGGATCTATGCAAGTTAGTGGTGTATGGCAATAACATCCATATATATCTTCAAATGGAGTTCGGTGTATGAATTCCTAATAATTATTATTTTACAAAAATTCAACTAGATGGAAGTAATTCTTCCATGTCTTCAGTCTACTTCTAACATAGCTTCATAGAATGTCTTCTAGTATTTCATTGATGCATTCTATTTGACCATCTATCTCTAGGTAAGATGTTGTATTGAATTTTAATTGGGTCCTAAGTTCTTTGAAAAAAATTTGCAAGAATTCAAAGATAAACTTAAGATTTCTATTAGAGGTGATCAATTTTGAACATTCATGTAACCAAAATACTTCTAGTACAAATTTTTAGGCTACCTTTCTAGCTATGTTTATAGATTTCAAGGCTATGAAATAAGCCATTTTCAATAGGAGATCAACTATCACCAAGATTGAGTCATTATCTTTCTTAGTTACCGATAATCCAATAATGAAGTCCATGGGAACATCTTTGCATTTTTATGTTGGAACCTCTAAGGACTATAATAATTCGCTTGATTTATTTTATTTGGCCTTTACTCTCTAGTAGCTTGGGCAATTTTTCATATATGTGGATGCATCATTCTTCCTTACAAGCTAGAAATAAGACTTACATGTCATCACATATGTTTCAACATATTTATGATGTCCAACATATTCTACTTCATGAGCTTTTTATAGTAACTTAAGTCTCCAATTTCGCTAGGGTATACATACCCTTTGTCCTTTCATCAACAAACTGTCTAGGAAAAAGTGGTAACAAGGCTTAAAAGAAATATTGGCTAGAATTTTGTTAAAGGATCTTCTTTTATTTGTTCCTTAATTTCTTCTTCAATAGGGGTTGTCACAATGTCAATCATTAGGTTCCATATTTGGTTAAAGGCATCAACTACTACATTTTTTTCTTTGAATATATTTAATCTCAAAATCATATCTGGCTAAAAATTTTACTCATCTATGTTGTTGGGTGTTTAAGATGGATTGTCTTGGTAAATATTCTAGGATTTTATGATCTATTTTTAGTATAGATCTTTTTCCATAAAGATAATGTCTTTAAACCTTGAATTCAGGAATAAATGCTAGCAATTTGAGATCATGGATTAAGTAATTTACCTTAATTTCTCATAATCTATGAGATTCAAAACATACCACCTTATCTTCTTGTGAAAGAACTACATCAATTCCTACCCTACATGCATCTATTGATGCTTCAAATGGTATTTCTTCATCTAGGATTCTCAGGATAGGCCACATTATTAGTAGCATCTTTAATCTGAGGAAAGTTTTCCTACATCTTTCATCAAACTTAAACACACATTTTTCCTAAAAAAGATTAGTCAAGGAAAATACCAAGGTAGAATAATATTTAATAAAATTCCAATAAAAACATATTAAGCCCAAGAAAATACAAACTACTATAGCATCTTTTTTTCTTTTTTTGGCCAATTACATACTACACTAACTTTAGCTAGATCTACTTGTAACCCTTACTTAGATATAATATGGTCCAAGTATGATACTTCTTCTTTGAAATGATCACATTTACTTAATTCTACCTTTAGCTAGTATTTCGTAAGGATTTTCATCATAATTTTTAATGTTTAGCATGTTTTTCTCTTGAGTTAGAGTAAACAAGTATATCATCCCTAAACATGATAACAAATTGATCAAGGTACTCTTGAAGTATATTACTCATTAATGCCATGAAAGTTACAGGTACATTAGTTAATCCAAATGGCATCATCATGAACTCATACAATCCATACCTAGTTTTGAATGCATTTTTCTTGATATCTTTCTCTTTAATCCTTATTTGATGATATTTTAATTTTAAATCAATCTTCAAAAATTAACATGCTCTAATAAGTGGAGAAAATAGGTCACCAATACTAGGAAATGGTTAAGTATTTTTAATTGTTACTTTAATTAATGCCTTGTAATCAATGCATAATCTTAATGTACCATATTTCTTTTGAACCCGAAGTTCTGATACTAGGTTGAATCTTCTCTTCTAGTAGATTTAATTATACTTTTAATTCTCTTTATTTTGAGGTGTAAGACCTATAAGAAACTTTTGAAACTAGTTGTATATCAAGAAAATAATCAATGACATGTTCAACTGTTCTTTTTGGAGATAATATTCTAGTTTTATCAAATACTAAATCTTTATATTCTTTAAGTCCTTTTTGAATATCAATACTGAAAGATTTTTGAGCTTCAGTTAATTTTATGACCAACATATTAACACCCTTCTTGACTACCCTCTTAGATTAATAGTTATTGTGTATATTTGCATTGTTTTTCCTACCCTTCTTAAAATCCTTATTTCTTTAGTGGTTGGTACTTTTCAAATGTAGGTTTTAAAGTGGATAGAAATATCAAGTTTTTGTAGAAATAACATTCCTAGAATTACATCAATATCTCCAAGTTCAAATTTGAAGAATTCATCAACAAAAGGAATATCTTGCAGAATAAAGGTAATTTCTCCATATTTAGTATGTTTGCTTACTATCGTTCCACCTACAAGTTCTATCCTAAAGAATTTCTTAGAAGGTAAAGTTAAATTTAATAGCTTAACTAAATTTGATGAGATAAAATTACCACTAGCTCTACTATTAATCAAAAATTTAATCTTTTTTCCTTTAATTACTCTTTCAAAAATGAGTAAAGAAAATTGAAATTTTCTCAGAAATAATTTTACTAATGTTGAGATCATCTTCACTATGGATGTAGTAGTTTCATTCTTTCTCTTGGCCATGTTTATGTTAGGTTTTTTATTTTGATTTTAATTATTTGGTTGTATTTTGGCTTGTAATTTTTGATAATCCTACTTGAAATGATCTTCAACACAAGTGAAGCATCTAGATCAGGTTCTCTTGGCTAGTGTTTTATCTACTATGGCTTATCAAAAGATAGTTTGTACTTGATTTGATTCTTCATAATCCTTAGTAATTATATAGGCTTCATCAACTATTTGAGGATTATGCATCTGTGCATGTAGTCCATCAATGAACTTTGAGACCAATTCTCCCTCATCCTAGTGGCTCACATACCAAGAAAGATCATATAGTTCTTTGAAATAATCTTTCATTAATCATCTCCTCAATTTTAATGAATAAATCACATCTTGCACTCTTTGAGGAAGGAATTTGGTACCAACTTTTATTTGAAATCTTGACAAAAGTTGAGCCAATTTTTTATTAAACATTGTGATCTCAATCCACTCCACCATGTTGTACCAAGTTCTCTTAGGTACAAGGAGACTACTTCTAAACATTCTTATCTTGATAGATTTAACATATCAATATAATTTTTCATGGTGTCAATATAATCTTTTACCTTTGCACTCTATCCAAGGGCTTCATCATAATGATCCAATTTTACCTTTTTGGCATGAACTTGGGTTAATGATTTTCTTTGTGCATTTTTTCAATTCAAGTAACCCTCATCTTCAAGTTCTATTCTTTGTCCTTAAGGAGGGATATTGGTACCCTCGCATCCAATGGGTGGGGACTAATCTCTATACTAATCCCTAGAGGAAAATTGATCTTGGTTTTAGTCTCTATGATGTTGGGATTGATCTTGGTGATGATCCATAGGGGAAAACTGATTTTGATGGGGATCTCTAGGTGAATGATGGTTTTAGCTGAAAGGTTGGATTTAGTGATTAGTTAACTATATGATGAAATTTGTAAAGGAATCAATATTCCCTTACACTTATGACCATTTTCCTTCTAAATTTTGGGACAATTTCCTAATTTCTTCAAACATGTTTTGCATATCTATCCAAAATCCTTAATTTGATTGATAAATCTCCTCTCAGATGCCTCTAATTTTATTAATCTATTATTTAAGGGAAAACATTTGATTATTTACTCAAGACACCATCAGTCTTCAATGTACTCTCTAGGCTCCAAACATTGGTATGTTGAAGAAACTAGGAAAGTTGGTCAGTCCTTAGCCTTTTTGACCCTTTTTATGTATCATGTGGTAGTTAATTAGTTTTTAAAAAAATGTTAGAAATATCATGAATGAATTTTCTCTTCCTAAACTCTTAATTAACTATGAGGGCTCTAATTATTCAAGGAAAATTTTCAATTTTATAAGAATATTTTATGGTTTAGAACCCAAAATAATGGCTTGACAAACTAATTTTTGATTTTACAGAAGTTGAATCTAACCATTCCATTATGTTCAAAATGTTAAAATTTTTTGGAAATAGTTCTTGTTTCCTTGAAAATAGATTCTAGAATTACAATTTATTATTATTTCAAGTTACAAAAAGCTTTCATGGTTTCTAAGACTTCCCAAGAGGTTACTAATCCTACTACTACTCTAGGGTGGATGCACTTAATTACCAAATTCTTATTTCAACTACCACTAACATGAAAATTTTCTTTTTCAAATTTTTTTTTCTTTTCCCAGTATTTAAGCCTAGATTTTGACATTGTAAAATTTTTTTCCATTAATTACTTAGATTTTTGAATTTTTATGTTAATTTTTAGTAGTGGCAAAGAAGATGCAGTGATGGTAGGTGTAGTGACCAAAAACATAAATGGTTGGAATGCTAAGGGATTTGTAGGTAGACAGCCTCAACCCCACCTCTATGCAAGGCCCTTTGATAGGAAATGGAGGTGAAGTGCCCTAGATGGTCTTATCGATCAAACAAGAACTTTTTCATCTACAACTAGGGTATCAAGTGTAGTTGGGGGTGTTGTGGTTAGACAAAAATGTGAGCACTAATAGTGTTCTTGGCAATACTAAGGCCAACTAAGCCTAAGCATAGTAGGTTCTTAGCATGAGAATGATGGTGCAAGTATGCAAAAAAAAAAAAAAAAACATGTAAGATAGCAAAAAGTGCAAATGTGGTACTGAATGTTAAAGAAAATGCTTAAAATGTAATGGAGTTTAAGAGAAAGAAAGGAAGAATGGTACCACCCTAGACAGAGAGAGTAGAAATTACAATTGAGCTTTGAGGAGGTACGTGGCATACAGATGGGCATAGTAGCAGTGTAGCTAGAGTCTCTAGGATGTCCTAGAGTGAAAACTAACGTTTGCTATAAGGTCCATGCCTATTAGGTTGGTTGCGATGGTGCACTGTGGGTTTGCAGTGCACTATAGTATTGAGTGGGATGCAAAGGTGTTGCCAAGGTGCTAATACACTCCAGTGTACGGGGAGCTCAAGGTGCCTTAGGTGCCAAGTGGTGGTCTAAAATGCTAATTGCTACTTGGATTTGCTAGCCAAATGCTTCAAATGATCCAAGCTAAAATGAATTTCCAACCCCTAAAGTGTGGAATGCGAGGGTATTTATAGGCTTAGGGTTAGCGTGAAGTGCAAATTGAGTGTCATGTGGCAAAGGGTTAGGTGGGGCTACACTGACCTTTTCTACAATCCCACTAGAGCAACTGGTGCTACACTCTAGTATGCTCCACTAGACCCCAAGAGACTACCAAACTATGGCTATGCTACCAAAACTGCATGTGCTAAGACCACAATGTACCTATAAACAATGCAAAATAGTGCAATTTGGAGGCTATGCTCTGGGACTATGTGTTTCTCTCTTTCAAGTGTGATCAAGCATAGATACAATTTTGTGACATAAAAAGGGGTAAAAAAAGAGTGCAAGTTGCTAATCCTACTTGCTAGAGGAGTGCTGGAGTTGGAATGAAGGCCTGTCTTGAGCTCTGGAAGTTTTTGGAGGTTATTCCTTGTTGTTATGCTAGCTACACACTAGAGCATAGCACAAAAGTTAGGCAATTCTTGTAAAAAATTGAAGTCCATTACTGCTATGCTTGCAAGCATGGCAAAATGGGATATTGCATAGTATGAATACTTAGAAAAATCTAGCAAAAATTATATTCCTTGTTCTTGCTATGCCAATTATGCTCCTAAGTGTAACATGATGGGTGGCTTTAGGAGTGAGAAAATATAACAAATGCCTTTTCCATGCTAAGCTAGCTTGACAACTTCTAGCTTGGCACTAGTGTAAACAGGCCACTAGAGTATTGCTACACTTGCTACACTGGAGAGCATAGTAGAAGGAATGTGAGCATAGCAAGACACTTAGATATAATTTTTGTAGCTATTGTTTGACACTTGGAAAATTTTGCATATTTGGTTGTGCTACATGCTATGTTAGCTACACTCTAGAGCATTGCCCCAGTAGTGGACACATGGGCCAAAAACTTAGAAAGAATTTACCTTGAGTTGACACTTAGAAAAATTTATCATTGAAGTGTTGTTGCCCAAATTTGGTGGTGTTTCAGTAGGTAAGTGAGGATTTTAATAGTAGTTGTAGTCATTGCCTAATAGGCCTTGGCAACTTGCTATAGGGAGCTTGTGCTACCCTAGTGGCCAACTATAGGGGATCATGCAACCCTAGTGATCTTCTTGCAAGGCCTATGCTTCTCGCCCAAGGACTTGCACAACCTAGATAGATTGTATGATGGCCCAAGAAGACCTATGTACTATCCTAGGTAGGCCTACATGGTTCCCCAAGCAGGTTTGCATTTTCGCTCAAGAAGAAACATCACAACCTTGATAGATTCTATCAAAAGATAGAGAACAATAGAACTAATGGAGGTATAGAGACATAGAATGGTGGTGCCAACAATGGCTGTGTGAGATGAATAATGGCATCACAGCCTATGTAGAATTTTTTTAAAAAAAATTAATTAATTAATTAATTAATTCATATTTGGGACTGGGGTTCAAACCCACAAGTTCCCCATTGATTTTATTTTATTTTATTGAAATATACTTCTTTTTTAAATTTAAAAAATTAATTTTAATAAATAGAATGCAAATCAAAAAATGCTATATCTCCCAAACTATAAGTTAGTTTTTGATGAAATTAATACCATTGGAATCATCTTAGAGAGCACTACATGTTCAACTCAAGATAACATTGGTTTACTTAACCTATTAATCAAATAGTAAAGAAAAGTAAGCATTACCTTTGAATTAATGAATAATTATTTTTATGTTAATGTAAGTGGTATCTACCATTTTCTCTAGTGTGCTTCATCTTCTACTATACCTAGGGTTTTTAGATCTTCAATAAAATTCACAAAAGGGTAGGTTTTATATCCAATTCAACTCTTTTTGCATTAACAACTGTAGAGAGAGATTTTTTTGTCATAACAAGTTGCAACATTGCTCCTCCAAAGTATTTTGGTCAATCTTCTCTAGCCCCCTCAGGTAGTTGGTAGTTGGTTTCTATCTTTCTAGATTAGAATAATGTTGTGGAAGAAACTAATGTGGTTCATAGGTTTTTAGACATCGAGGATTTTGAGTTTATCCAAACTTCTAAATTATTAGAATTACTATATTTCCCTATCTTTAGAACTTCTCATTGCATAGACATGATACGAAGTTGGTGTAATGTTTTTTATTTATGGGAATCTTCTTCTTCAAAAATTATTTTTGGAAGTTTAATGACTACTCTTGCTAGTATTCAAAATACCTTAAGTTTTCAAACTAGGGTAAATCCTTTTGTTTCTAATGCAAAGTATCCTAAATACAAATCTTTTTGTCAAAGAGAATTGTTTAATTATGTTGGGTATTTTTCCCTTATTTAAAAGAAATATTTTCAAGTTGATTTTGTTATTGAGATTGATTTTTACTTGTGCTAATTTATATATAGTAAAGCTTATGGGGTCCATGATCTATTAGTGTTAACTCCTTCTCCATCTTTCTTCTCCTTGGTGAAAAAAATGATAGAGTATATGAATGGTCTCTTTCTTGTTTGTCTTTCATGTATGTTGCCATGGAATTAGCTACTACCACTAAGAACAAATAATAGTAACCCTATACTATAAATTGTGTACCCTTAATTATAACCTTAGTCTTAAGTTATGATTCATTTACCAATAGCTTCCATAAATTTAATCCCCATTTACACCCTAAATTTTTGGAAAAGGAAAGAGTTGTGAGGGTTCGAGTTGGAGGTTTAGAAAAAGTAAAGAACATCTTACACAAGTCAAAAAGCTAGAAGGGTCTGATGAGGTACAAATTTTTGATATTTTATTTTATATTTTTTTATTTATTATTTGTTTTTTTTATCATGGTGTTTATGTGATAATGCACTCTAGGCTGCAGACCATACTAGAGAAAGGTACTAGGGAGATAACTCTAGGAAGTGATGATGTGCTAATCATAGAAATAAGTTTCAAGGTTTATCCTCAATCATACCTTATTATTATTTATTTATTCTATGCTTTTTATTGTTAATCAGAAACAATGCACAGAACAAGGTCTAAGTGGATTAGTTGTGTTAAGGCATAAGGGAAAGGATAAAGGACTAGGGGTAATTTGATCATCAAACAATAATATGGTTTAGAATACTTCCATTTTTCCTTGTCGTATGCTATACCCTTTTCATGAAAGTGTCCTTTAGTTAGGAGTAATTCATCTAAGAGTTGGGAAAGGATTCTCTACACAAGTCTAGTTTCGAGCAAACTTCAATCCCTTCTCTGAAATCTCCACATCTCTCTTCTCCACGTGTGACTTCTATAAAGGGATTATTATCCTAACTCCTTCTAGTACCATCATGAGTTCACCTTTGTATCTAGGATAGATGGTGGTTGTTGCAGAAGAAGAACTTGATCTTCTTCAAAACCTTGGTCAATGGCTTGTGAGGAATACTTCTTACTCCATGTATGAAGAATTATACCACCTAATAGATTTCAAATCTTATGAATTTGAAGATGATTATGAGTTGGTGTAGGCTTCTGCTACATTATCCTTTCATGCTATCCCTGAGGATGTTCCAGAAGTTAGCATAAATATCAAATAACTATTAGGAAGATTGGAGAGTGTCACTTGCCTTACTTGTTATTTGTTGAATAGTGAACATATCCTCCAAGTTGAGAATGATCAGCTTTGTGTAAGTAATTCTTATTTTCTCTTCTCTCTTCTTTTTTTATTTTCTTCCTTATATTTTTATTATTATCTTTATACTCATAGCTTGGATCTTGTATATGTAGAGGAAGTAGAAGGAATGGTAAGAAGACATGGCCCAACAAACCCTTCAAGTGAATTTGTTGGAGATTGAACTTATGAAGGCTAATGAGGAATAGGCTATAGTGATAAGTGCCACAAAATATATCTGGAAAATATGTAAGTATTTAATTAGTTGTCATGTGGTAATCGATAAGAATGATGCTACTAAAGAGGAATGTGAGGTTTGGTCAAAAGTTATTGTTGATCTTTTGAAGGTCTTCAAACTGGATGACTGATTTCCCTCTTTCTTCTTCTTCCATATCCCTTTTTTCTTATGTATCCCATTCATATATTAATAATAAAACTTACTATTATATATATCTATTGGTCTTTCTTCCACTTTAGCTCTTGAATCATGGTTTTTCTTATACCAAATGTGACATCCCATTTCGATATATCAATGTGATATGATTGTCCTTTACATAAACATGTCACATTACATAAAAATAACTTGATTGTTTGTATAACATGGAAAAATAATAAGGAACAAACATGGAATTAAGTAGAAAATAAAATAGTAGAAAAACTTTATTGATGGAAGGTTGGTACACTATAACTCCCTTTGGGGTATCTTCTTATGATACTTAGAACCTTAGAGATAATCCAAAACTGCCACCATAGTTAGGTCATCTAGTTGAAGGGGTGATCAGTCCCTTTTTGCCCCACTTCACATGACTCTCATCACTTTCGAATCTTGACTCCATAACACCATGATGATATGACCTTGAAGCCTAGCCTTAATGCCATAGGTCAAGGGGTACATAAACAATTGCAACTTCTCATAATGAGGCACCCCTTCTTTCAAAGGCTAATTACATAATTAATAGTACAATTCTACCCTTAAAAAGGAAGAGGACATTATAGTCACTAGACTTGTACAAGCTAGAATTTTTGGAAAAAAATATATCTAAAGGAGCAATAAGGAACTATGACCTAAAATTAATAATGGAATTACAAGGGCATGAAGGTTCTCGAAGGAAGTGAATCTATAATCTTGAGAAGATTGTATGCATGAAATTTTATGATTCCATTACATTTACAAAATGGTTGTGAATTTAGATTAGGTAATTAGATTAAGAGTTCTCTAATACCAAACATGCATGATTACCCAAGTCTTAACTTCATTAAATTTAGAGAATAAAGAGACAATCTAAGGATATTTCTAGTTATCTATGTTGGTTCTAGTATGCACTTTGATAAATCATACTTCATTCATTCTACTTGATTAAGATATGGATTTTATGTTCGAAAAAGAAGTGAATTCATTAATACAAAATTTATAGTGATAGAAGGCCATATATACATATGGAAAATCAAAAAATCAAAAAAAAAACAAGTGAAAGCATAAACACAAAGTTTAAACTTTAAGAAAAATCAAGATCAAGTCAAGCCAAATTAGCTATTTTGTAACATAGGAACCAAATCCATGTAAATGTTAGTTGGAATCATTTTCAAGAAAATATGATATAAATAATTTAGAAAAAGATTTATGGGTAGTTGTAATTAGAGAATGGCCCTAATATCTCATTTCTCTTAAATTTCCAACCTAGTTTTCCAAAAAATAGGTTTATCCCATTATATTCTATTATGGCCTCATCATTTAGCTATAAATATGTTGGAAATTAATAAATGTAAAATATGACATTGATGTCATTGATGAAAATTAATACTACAACAATTATATAGATTATGTTATGAAATTTTCCACTCCAACAACTTTCATCATCCATCATTAATTCATCATATTTACCAATTCATGAATCTAAGAAGCTAAATAATCACATTCAATACCACTTTTATGTAATACATTTTAATCATAAAATTAATTTCAAATATTCTAGCCAATATTATAGATTACAGAATAAGCTTTCTATCAAGCCTAAGATGATCACAAAATGCATCTGGATTGTGAAGATATTGCAACTATAAAATTAAGCTTAGTTGGAGCATCCACATCATTTGATAGATCAGGCTATTAAAAATGTAAAAACTAAAAAGTTATTTTGATGTTCTTACATCATAAAAATCAACAATAAATATCATAGCAAAGAATGAAGACATGGGAGATGGAAATAAGAATTTTCCAAAATATTCAATAATTTATGATGGTACTCAAAAATTTTAGAGTATGGTAGAAACTAAGATAGGAACTATTATATCATAATGATGTTTTCAGTATTATGGATAAATATAGTAAAATTCTAAAACATTGAACAAAAATTTGAGAAAAAAATCTAGAAAATAATTAAAGAAGAAGATTTATCAAAAGGAATTATATGCAATTTAGTGTGTTGAACAATCAGAAATGTAATTTTAAAATTGAAGAAAAATTATAAAATGTGACATTTCATTCATGAAAAAAGATAAAGACAAAAAGGATACAAATCAATGTTAAGAATAGTTATAAACTACAAAAGTTCAAGGATCGAAAACTAGAGAAAACTAAAATAAAAATTTAAAAAAGAAATGAGATAACTACCAAATTGAAGAAGCAAAGTGAAAACATAAGGTTTCAAAAAATAAAGAAGGAACTAATAATATTCTTATGGATAAATAGGTACCAATTCATGTTACCTTCTATCATCAAAGCAAAAGAATTCCTTAAAACTTGTAACTATTAAAAAGTGGTTGTACTACTCATATAACATCAAGGATATATTGAGGATCATTAAACTTAGAAGAAGGGGATGAATAAGTTTCCCTAATCAAAAATTAATCAACCAAAGCACACACCAAATTTAACATGGTTCCCCAACTTGGGTAGTCCACACTTGGAGGGTAGTTTTTTAGCATACATCTAGAATTTGTTGCTCTAGAAATGTGATTTTGAGGATACCACATCCTATACAAGCTCCAAGCTCCACTCTAAAGTGATTCAATGCCACAAATCCACTTAACCCTGCAATGTCTTGCAAAGCTTAGAATATGGATTCAAAATCCCACAACCTTTACAACTTGAGCTCCACTCTAGAGTATTGTGATGCTACACCAACACTCAATCCTACAAAATCTCAACAACCTCAAGGATGATGCCTTACCACAAGAAGCACTTCAATCTCACAGGGCAACAAGAGAGAAACAAAAATTACAAGGATAGGATGTAACTAATTTTTTTAATCCTTGTACTTTGGGGTATAACACACTTGGACCACCTACAATAGTCCAAAAGATAGTACAATGAGGTACAAGAATAATAGAATGATGTACACAATGATTTCTTGATGTTGACACTTGATAGATCACTATCCTTTATTTTCCAAGAGAATGAAGTCTTCTTATATCCCAGATGTTTCTAAAATCACCTTGGAATTCATGTAATAGCTATCTAATGTTCACTAGAGATGTCTTCTTTGAGATAGAGACATCTTTCTATATTAGACTTCCATTCGGGAGAGACATCTTCTCCATAAGAAAGACATCTTCTTTACATAAAAGACATCTAATATTTCTAAAAGACATCTTCTTCTAAGCAACCTACAACTTGGCCAGGACATCTTTATCATCAGGTAGACATCTTTGCTTGATGGAAGACATCTGCTATTTCTTGGAGATGTCTTTTTGCAATAAGTTCTTCAATACTAAGGCTTGCATTTGATCACCGAAGTTGAGCTTTAAGGTCTTCATTCCTTGTCTTTTCACTTTAGTCTCTCACATGATTTCTTAAGATCTTATAGATGTCCTTGAGCTCTCCTATTGTCCAAATTCAATTTCTTTCCCTACAAATAAAACAACCATACATGCATCTTTATTCTCCATTTTTTTAAGGTTTTAACATATCAAATGGTCAACTATCTCCCCCTTTTCGTGATGCCCAAAAATTAAGAAAATGGATTAGATAAACAAATAAAGAAAAATATTAAGACATATAAATTCCTATGGTAGCTTGGGACTAGATAAAAGCACTAAGGTTCAAGATAGTTAGATACGTGGGAGACAATGAAATAAAGAAAAAATATAAGAATCATAAAGACAACTAAAGAAACACCATTACTGTATATCATAAATCATCTGCAACTATCCATACAACCAATAGTCCATACACCAGCCTCATCATACATAATTAGCGATGTATGTGCAAGTCCAAAATCACTTATGTGAAACACCAACAACTTCTTCTCCTTTTTGGACATCAATAAAAAGGAGAGAGAAAATGATCATCCAAGGTTCCTAATAACTAACCTCGGTCACATCTTCATATTTAGATCCCTCTACTACTTAGGATGGACAATAAGTCTCCTCCTCATCATCATCACTACTAGTGCTAGGTTGGCTCAACCTCAGCTTATCCTCATTAGATAAATCAAGTTGCTGAATGGGAGCTTGTCAGGGATGAAGCTTCACTTGAAATTGAGATGAAGCTAGTGGATCCAGTTGAACTAGAGGATACTAAGCTTGTACCCATTAGGATATGGTCCCAAGGATACTCTCAATAGCCTACTGCTTAAATGATCTTAGAGCATCATCTGATGGAGGAACTGGATGTACAAGTGGTGTAGGATCATGATGCTCAAGCTATTGCATGGAAACATGATGCTTCCTATGGATACAAGGTGATGGTTCCTTAGGGTTAGAGTCTAACTCCATACTTGATTCATGTGCATAAGAAAGTCTGGCTACTGCAAAGTGCCTCAGTGAGGTAGGAATCTCCTCCTCACTATCAAAAATAGGATGAGTAGTAACCTCCTCAAACTCCTGCCCATCAAAAGGAATAATAGCTACATCCATACTATTATGCAAGTAAGAGAGGTTTCTCCCAAGCTTCCTGATTGCTCATGAAAATCGTCAAAGAATATTCTTTAGTGAAGAATTGATATGGAAACTAATGAATTTGGATCTACTTAGTTGGTGAGATGTCCTTGATGATAATGCTTTCTTCTTATTCTTCTATGATTTGGTGCTCGATCCTACATCTACTGTATGAGAGAGGCTCCTCTTCTTAGCATATTCACTAAGGGTCCTCTTACCTTTAAGTAAAGGAATCTCTAGAATATGCACATCCTTCAAATGTATCCACAAGCTAATGAGGTAGGGGTACCCAAGGACTCGTTCCTTGGCATACAAACTCAAAATGTCCTAACAGAGTGTATGCCCTAGATCTAATGGTAATCCTATGAGAAGACAATAAATCATAAAAGCTTGGGATTGTAGCAAATAACTGTAACTTTCACTTTTCACCATAATGTTATACAACATGATAAGAGACAAGGTGGAAGCATTAGGAGTCATCATGCTCCTCTCAATATGACCTTTGTCAAAGGATACATCTTTCCTAAACAATACATCACAAAATTCATCATGTCTTATAGGCATTATACCCTTTGAATAAATATTAGTCATGGTATCAATGGTGACCTAGAAGATATCTACACTTGAAATTCCAAGGATTGCATTTACAACTTCAGGAAAGACCTCAATGAGAAGACCTCCAACCATAGATGTGAATGCATCAATAATATCATTTGAAACAACAATGTTGCAATATATTTCTCTAATCAACACTTCATGAACTAGAAAATTCATTGCAATGAAGGATCCTCAATTTAAAGCTTTAAAATAATCTATCAGAGTATTTTGCTTATGGACAGGAAAAGAAAGAGAGCACTTAGTAATAATGTTTGTTGTTCGAGTTGCTTCAAACCTATGTTGTGCACTTGAGCTTTTGATTTAAGATGTGTAGGAAGATGGCATGTTCCTAGAAATATCCTTGAATCTCTTCTTTGGTGATGACCTAGATATCCCAACCTTCTTGTTAACCATTTCTAACAAAATTGCTATTGACAATGGAGTCATAGTCATCTTTTTTAGGTTGAATAGGAAGAACAAGATAAAAGAATGAGGGTTTCAACTTTAATAGTGGTCGTGAAAGAGGTCTTTGAACGAAAATAAAGACGTATTTCATAGAGAGAAGAAATCTCATATATCTTTTAAAGCAACTAGTAGACATCCTTTCAACACAATAGATGTCTTTACTGTGCTATAAAAAAATCAAGTAGACATCTTGTTTCATGAGTAGACATCTTTACTAATAGAGGCTCAATAGGATGGGGTTTGGATAAAGATTCCAAGGATTATAGTCCTAATAGATGCTTACAAAAATAAAATCTTACCTTTACTTACTTGCCATTCTATCAAAAATTGAAGATACTTAAAGAGCTAGAGAAGGAATTTCCTCTTTTGAGAATTCACTTCTCAACTAAACTTCTTCAATGTTCATATCCTAGCTTCCACTCAATAATTTTTTAGTGAGATTTTTCTAGTTCCCTTGCCCTTTCCTTTTAACTCTAAATAATTTGTTGATTCCTTTGTCCTTTTGAGTTTTTATCCAATCTCTCCTATGATCCTACAAAAATTCCTTTCTTGATGCACTTTAATAAGATCAAGGAATCCTATGATATGACCAACTATTCATATCATAATCCTTAAGATTACAATCCCATTGTTTATGCCCTAATTTATGATAATAATAGCACCCAATCCTCCTATGGTAGTCTGAATGATTAGAATGATCAAACCTTTTAGGATCATTTTGGTGGACAAAAGCTTCCTCTGATTTTGATGTAGTAACATTATCCTTCAAAGCATCATATGATTGTGATGGGTTTATTGAAGGTGGTTTCTCTGGCGTACAACATCCCAATCCACTCTTATCATGTGGACTTATTCCTTGTTCCAATACCATCCAACAATCTTTTCCTTTACTTTCCTTTCAGTTACTAATTTGACATTTGCTTCTATTTTGGCCTATTCATAAGACAGGGTTACATTTTCATTCTCAATCCTTAGGTCTAAGAGTTCCTTTTTTAGATTAGAAATAGTTAGATTCAACAAGGAGATTTCTTGATCCTTAGTTTTGACTTGTTTATTTAACTTATTACAAAGATTCTAAAAAGACCAAAGTTCATTTCATAAAAGATTAAACCTTTCTTCTTCATCAAGATCATCATTTGATGAGTTAGAGTTATCATTAGTAAAGACCATGTAAATGAGATGAGAATTTTTCACATCATCCGCCACCTCTTCTTCACTCTACTCCCCATTGTCCCAACAAGTGTAAAAGTTGGTCTTCTTCATCTCTTCATTAGATCTATTCTTTTGCTACAACCTACCATTGCTAGGACATTCAAAGGTCAGATGGCCTCTTCCATCACAAATCCAACATTCTATAGAAGAAGAATAAAAGTTTAAAAAAATGTTAACCTTCTCTTTATCTTTAAGGGAAGTTGATTTTTTCTTATTTAAGCCCTTACTTCTACTTTCTATGTAGCTTTCTAGACATGAAAGCCATCTCATCTTTGTTGCCCTGATCATGCTCATTGATTTCCTTCTCCTTGAAGGTAGTCTTTAGAGTAATGGGATTTTCTTCAATAGCTCCTTCACTTATGAGGTTCATTTCATAAGCAATGAGATCACTTTGAATTTATTCAAATTTTAGAGTTGAAAAATCTCTAATTTTCTCCATGGTCATGACCTTTGGAAAGAACTCTGGCTAGAGTGCTCTGATCATTTTAATACTCACATCACTCTCTAGTAGATCTTTGCCAATACCTCTAATGGCCACAACGATATCATTGGCTCTAGAAAAGTAATCCTTTATTTTTTTTCTCCTTCTCTCATTTTTAACTTATTGTACTCACTTTGTAAAACTAACAATTTTGATTGTTTAACTATTGAGGTTCCTTCATATGTAGCCTCTATTGTTTGCCAAATGTCTTTGGCCATTTGCATCCAACTACTCTATTAAACTCATATTTATTTAAAGCATAATAAACAATTCTTTGCTTTTGAGTCAAACATAAATTTATCTTTTTCTTCTTAACTCCATTTGTTGCAGGGATTGATGCTCCTAGTGGAGCTATTAATGGGTGATGTGTAACCTTCAAGGATGGACTCCCAAACTTCAAACTTCATAGATTTAAAGAATCCTTGCATTCTAGCTTTCCAATAGGAAAATTTGAATCCATTGAACATGGATGTCTTTGTATAAGATGTCCCTTCCAATGTTCACTATTGAAGTTGATGACAAAGAAGAGTACCTACCACTTAAGAATCATTGAATTTAGAAAGGGAGGGAGGGATGAATAAGTTCCCTTAATCAAAAATTTATTAGTGAAAGCACACACCAAATTTAATGTGGTTTTCCAACTTGGGTAGTCCATACTCAGAGGGTAGTTCACTAACACACCTTAGGACCTTTTTCCTCTTAAAATGTGGTTGAAGGGTAGCACACCCTATACGAGCTCTAAGCTTTGCTTCAAAGTGATTCGATGCAAAGAATCCACTATATCCCACAAGGTTCCAACAAGCTTAGAATGTGGTTTCAAGGATCCCACAACCTTTACAACTTGAGCTCTACTTCAGAGTGTTGTGGTGCTACACCAACACTCAATCCCACAAGATCGTGACAAGCTCAAGAATGATGCCTTCCCAAAAGAAGCACATTAACCCGACAAGGCAACAAGAGAGAAACAAAAATTACAAGGAAAGTATGCAACTAATTTTTCTAATCATTGTACTTTGAGGTACAACACACTTTGACCACTTACAATAGTACAAAATATAGTACAATGAGATACAAGAATAATAGAATGATGTATACAATGATTGCTTGATGTTGACACTTGATTGTTCACTATCCTTTTTTATTTCTCAAGAGAATGAAGTCTTCTTATAGCCTAGATGTTTTTTAAATCACCTTGAAACTCATGAAACAACTATATAATGATGAATAGAGATTTCTTATTTGAGATAGAGATTTCTTTATGTATTAGACTTCCATTTGGAAGAGACATCTTCTCCATAAGGAAGATGCTTATTGTTCTTGAAAGACATCTTCTTCTAAGCAACCGTCAACTTGGCTAATACATCTTCATCATTAGGGAGATGTCTTTGCTTGATGGAAGACATATACTATTTCTTGAAGATGTATTTCTATAATAAGTTCTTCAATACTAAGGGTTTTCTTTGATCCCCAGAGTTGAGCTTTGAGGTCTTCATTCCTTGTTCATCCAATTTGAACTCTTGCATACTTTCTTGAGATCTTGTAGATGTCCTTGAGCTCCCCTTTTGTCTAAATCCAAGTTATTGTTCTACAAACACAACAACCACACAATCATCCATATTCTCTATTTTTCTTAAGGTTTTGACATACCAAAAGGTCAACATATATGACTTTAATGAAATTGAATTTATAAATGACACTGGTAAAGTTCATCTTGAAAATGGAAGAAAATTAGAAATATTCAAAGTTGAAAATATTATTATGAATTTGGATGATGAAAATGAATTTAAAATTAAAGTAGTTTATTATGGGTCTAATCTCCAAAAATCATTACTATCAATCAATCAATTAACATATGATGATTATAACCTAGCATTTAAAAGAATTTCTGCATTTCTCTAATCAAAATAATATCAAAGAAAAGTTTTAAAAGCTTCACAATCAAATATACTACATAAAATCAATACTAAGAATAGGGAATTCAAAAAATATGAAAAATCAAATATGCTTTAAAAGAATGAAGAAAAGATTGAAGAAATAAAAGACCTAGAACATTGCCTATATAATTTATTCAAAGAAGAAAAGAAAGCTATCACCGCCACAAAGTCATAAATAAAATAAGAAGAGAAGGAGTTCCACTAAAAAAATCAAATTTCATAAAACCAAAAGATCTTATCATTATTCCTTTAAAACTATATAAAAAAAGGTAGAAGATAATCTAATACAAGAATCAATCATTAAATTACAAAATCAACTAGCAATATCCTTTCAAACAAAAAATTATAAAAGAGAAGCTTAAATAAGAAAAAATATAATGAAGAAATTTGAAAGTGTATCCAACACTATAGAAGATTCATTAAAGTTAAAAACAAAGCCAGAACAACTCCAAAGTGCATCCTAAAGGATGTATTTTTTGTTCTAGTATGCAGTTTGGTGACTCACACTACATTCACTCTACTTGCCAAAGATGTGGGTTTTAAAATAGATAAAAAGATGAATTTGATAATTCCAAATTCAAAGTTATACAAGGTCATATATATATATATATATATATTGGAATATAGAAAAAATAAATGACAACATGAAGACAAACTTCAAACTTCAAGAAAAGTTAAGATCAACTTAAGCCAAATTATCTCTTTTGTAACATAGGGACCAAAGCCATGTAAAGTCTATCTTAAATATTTTTTACCAAAGAAAAGATAGGAATTTTAATTAATTTTCTTTTTAAAAAAATATTTATGGGTGGATGTAATTAGAGAATGGCCTCAATCTCTCTCATCTCTTGAATTTCAAATACAATTTTCCATAAGATAGGTTTGTAACATCATATTCTATTAAGTTTTAACCATAAAATAAATTCCAAGTTTTTCAAGTAAGCTTATAGACTATAGAACAAGATTTCCAACCATTCTAAGATTATCCTAGAAATCATCTATATTACAAAGATATCACAACCAAAAAATAAGAAAAAGTTTAGCTTTTCTTAGGTGGACCATCCACATCATTTGATAGATTGGGCTACTAAGAATCTACAAAATAAAAAATTCTTTCAAATGTTTTTACATCTATAAAATCAATAATCTATAGTATAAAATTCTAACCTACATAGTCATGTTGGTCTACATTTGACTTATCAACATCTATTTTCATGTAAAAAACACAATAGAAAATAAAATGGTATATAATCTTGAGAAGGTGCAAGCACAAAAATCTTATGATTCTATTATATTTCTAAAAAGGTTATGATTTTCAATAGGATAACTATACTAAAAGTTTTCTAATACTAAACATGCACAACCATGAAAGTATTAACTTCATTAAACTTATATAAAAAAAGAGACTATTTGAGAAGATTTCTAGTTATCTACATCATAAAATCATAACTAACATGGTTATGCTAGTTTATATTTTTTACTATTAATATTGTATAGCCTAGAGAAGGTTGTAAGCATGAAATCTTATGATTTTAAGAAATTTATAAAATTATTATAAATTTTAAAGTATATCTACACTAAGAGTTCCTCTAAAATAATGATCAGTCATGGCAAGAAATAGTTGAAAATAAAATGAACTAATGTAATAATTAGAAAGCAAATGAAATTATGGTAATACCATGAATGAAAAGAACCAATAACATTACCTATGTAACAAAATGAAAATAACTAATAGACTTAGATAATATAAATATGTTATCAAAATAATTACTATAGATAAACTAAAATTTGTAAATAAAGCATATGAGTCTATAAATAATGCATAACCATAAAAACTTATATGTTCAATAGTAAATAAAATTTTATAGAATTCAAATACTTAATTAAGATAATGAAATAGGCTAACATATGTTCATATTATTATCATAGGCAAAGAATAAATAGTCTAATGGCTAGAAAATCAATATGAATAATGTTTAATAATTAGTAGCATACATCAAAAGATCTTCTTGCTTCATCTATCTTTAATGACTTGAAAAATAAAAAGAAGAATCATTATAAACTATATAAGAAACCCTAACACCTCCTCTAGTGGAGCACAAACATATTGAACATCATGAATCACACATTATAAATAGATCTAGAAATCAAATGAATAACTAACCAAACCAAGTCTTTCCTTGTTATCCATTAACCTATGAATAAGGATAGTACACATTGATCTCAATTTCAAATGTTTAAATTGTTATTATGAGTACTTTCTAAACCAAATTTCTAAACAAACCAAATGATAAAAAATCTTGCACATGGCTTATTTATTTTTCTCAACCAAAAATCTAGTGCTAGAGTTATTATCTAAGATTTATCTCCAACATTCTAGAGGCAAAAAATAAAACCAGTGAACATAGGATCACTCTTCCATATAGGATAAAGCCTATAACAAAAGCCATACTAATGCATCTTAATTGAATTCAAACATCAAACATCATCAAGGAGACCATTTCTAACTAACCATAAAATGTTGTTCTATATCTTGATAAATAATAAGCATACAAACATCCAAATATGTACAAACTAAACATTGATGATGAAGAAACATAAAAAATAGGCTAACAAGTCAAAACGACTAAAACCCTATGATGATTCAAAAATAAACTCCAGTGTTAAATCCAACAAGCTAATAAGTATTAAACTAATCAAAAAAATTTAAATGGTGTTTAAAAATGTCAAAATATTATGAACTAGCCTACAATAGCATAATAGGTTCAAAACCAAAAAATGTAAGAAACCACAACTTAGCCATGACTTGTAATTTTTTGGTTTACTAAAAAAAACACCAAGATAAACTATGATAAAATTAAATCAACCATGATATGATCACAATCTAATCAGAGCTTATGGTGGAAGGTCATGCCTAAAACATGACCTTTTGTTAACTAGAAACCACTCATGATAGTTCAAAACAATACAAATGGCAAACAAGTCTTGATCATGCCATCACCACAATTTGTGGAATTATAGGTTTTCTAGAGACAGAGATAGAAATTACAAGGAAAGATAAAATGATTAACAACAACCCCAACACAACCTATCATGGGAGATCATGACCTAATCATGGCTTGTGATCAATGTTAGTAGTCTCACCACAACTTTCAGTTGACTCATGATTTTGATGCTAATAAGTGACAAGGTACCCCTACATCCAACCATATGAATCAAAAGCATTCACACATGATCTGGTTAAATTCCATGGATGGGACTAGTTGTGGCATCTAGATCACTATACCTTGATCATAGTTCACTTTATTCCCACTTGGACCAGTGGTAGCTTTGTCACGTATGGTTTAGTCCAGAGTGAGGCATATGATTTTTATTATTTTATATTTTATTGTTCTACAATTAACAATAGGTTAAAAATCAATTTATAACTAATTCAAATAATCTAATTTCTAATTAATAATCAATCACCCTAACATAAGTATTTGATCGCACTTCCCATGCACATCTTCAACACATATTAAACTGTTGGGTTACCAAACATTAAGTGCTACTGGGATTACCAAGAGTCATATGCATGCTCCAAGCGATCATACTTATGTGCTATTAAAATGTAAATATTAACTAAGTACATGAAAAGTAGATTACATGAAAAGTAAATCTAATCTAAGTCAAAGTGTAGCAATGAATAACAATCAATCTCAATCTTATTATCGTTCATGGAATATGTCTAGGTACATTGCCACTCAAATAAGACTCCATACAACTAACTAAAATCCACTCACTAACTATTCTATAAGATTATGGAAAAAAATTACAAAAGTTTAGCTACTCTATTAACAAAACTATGAAAAAATAATGAAAAACTATTACCCAAACTATGCACCCAAGCGATATATTTATAGGTTGGTCCATACCCACTGATATTGGATATCTAATAATGCATCTAGGGGCCCAATATTGAAGTTAGGCAAATCATGACTCATCAGACCCCCCATGATTGAATCAAAACTTTTCCTCAAGTTAAACAAAATGAGGAACAAGTTCTTTACAAAATATTGGGAATGTATGTAATTATTGACTAATATGCAAAATACTGACTAACTCTAAGTGCCACATTACAAAATTTTATTCAAATAGATGCATACAAAATGATAAAGTGACAAAAGTACTGGATAGACATTGAAGATTACAAAATTTGTAAGGGTCTTTAAAAATCTATTGAAGATTATTCTTCTTGTTCTTACTAGTAGTGGCAAACCTTTAACCTTGATTGTTATGTTGATGCTTTTGTAGTTATGCAAACCATTCTTGAAGGATGGACTGAGATTTCTTATCATCACCCCATGGATCTAGCAAGCATGTGAATTTTGAGCTACTATCTTATATGTACTATGATTTTCCCATGGTCATATACTCCATTGTCCCTCTCTTGGCTTTGTTTTTGTGTTTGGTCTTAGGTGTTTCTTTTAGCATCACCTATAGTCACCAAAGGATCAACATTAATTGTGGTAAATTTTTCTTAATAATTAATCCTTTTCAAATTCCTTAGTTTTCTGTTAAGCACAAGGTGATTACAACATACCATGCCCAAGGCTATGAGGTAACTAAAATTATCAAGCTATTCACATTATTTTGATCAATTACTATTAGTTACCATGATGTTTGAACATAGGATGTTGGAAAATCTTAAAGTAGGCATCCCTAGCTTCCATGATTAATAAGCATAACTCCAAAAGCACATAGGCTTTTGAATAATTGAAACCAAAGGTCTAATTTAGAATATGGCCAAGAAATATTAATGGATATGGAAATAGAAAAGTATAAAAAATTAATAAAATAGATGATAAGTAGTCCCAAAATCATGCATAAATTCAGAGAAACCATCATTGATGTTCTAGAAGATGTAAAGGTTAGTTCAAAGCCATGATCAACAAAACTTATGTAAGTGGATCCTCCCCAAAGCAGGCTCCTATCATAATGCCCTTGCATAACCACTACTATAGATGTCCATGGGCACCTAAGAAATTAAATGTAGACCATGCCTTTGTTTCAAACAACACACAATTACCATGGTTAGGATGTTGCACTATACTACACAAAACCAAAAGGCTCATAGTTGGATGTAGCAGTGAGGTGAATAATGGAATAAGATGGAATTACAGAGATTGGGAGGTAAGTGTTGGCACATTTTGGCCATTTCATGGGACAGTAAGACTAATTACTAAGAAAAATTTGAATCATCATGAAGGAAAGATCAGGTGTGCCTAAGACAGCAAGTGGAAGTTGGCTAACCACCCCAAATCAGTAGTTTAGCAAAAATATTACTTTCAAATAAAATTTTTTTTATCTTATGTATCTCTGGACGTAATAAACCTTCCATGGGAATAGCGGTGTAGGTAGAAGTGTTTAAACCTTTGCAAATTTATTTTACGCCCAACAATATTCCGCCTTCTCAAGAGCTACGTATATACAAACACATTCAAAATAGTGAATGTCAGATTCCTCTCCTTTGCCGATTGGATGCGTAACTTTGGCACAAGCCTCAACTGGTAAAATAGCCGTAACACAAAAAAAAAACAAACGCCAGTGCGGAAGAGCTCTTAATCATACGTGCTCATTCATGGGTAAATGGACTTCGTGCTTGCACAAAACTTGTACCGCAGATCCAAAGTTCATGTCTTCTGCAGTGAGTCTTCCAACACTTTCTACGTCTTCATGGCCCCTGCTCAAGCACAAGCACAAACCCTATCATCATCCACCCTACAACAACATCTAAAACAGCCCATTATGGGGAGGAGGCGTTACAGGGTAACCATGACATGAGGCCGAGACATGGGCATTTCAATTTCGGTGCAGATTTCTTCATCAAGCAGCTGCAATTTCCTGCAATAAGATCCGATTTCTCTAGCCAAACGGGACCTTATGGCTTGCGTGCAGACTAGATCAGGGAAAACAACCACATTCTACTCTCCAAAAACTGAAAATTACATTAGTTTCTCCCGCCTACAGGAGGCAGCAGTGGGGAATTTTTCGAGTCATGGTTAATCAAGAAATTGGGGCGTCACTGTATCAAGTATTTAGCAAATTTTATGCGTGGCCCAAAAAAAGCCTCCCGGAGGAGTATGACTCATTCGCCGCGAATGTGGGGAATCATACGTTGGGAGATTCCTGGATTCAGTGCAGGCCCTACCCAGTTCAAGAAAAAAAAATAATAAATGAATGTAGGTTCTTGCGAAAGGAGAATGAACACCAACAACAATGGGTCATTACATAAATCCCCGACACAATAACAAAAATCCAGAGCTTACTCTCTCTATTAACCCTAATTGTGGTTTCAAGCTTCACCAGTGCAGCGCATAGCACCTCTTTCTCTTCAGATTTCCTTCCATGGCAAGTGCCTCTCTTCTCCATTTCCACTCCAGCGATGAAATCGCGTCCTGAAGGGTTCGATTTGGCACAAGATCGTCCGCCAAAACATTCTTCTCTCCGCAAACGCAACATAGCATGTCATGGGATTTTTATGATGAAGATTTTGGAAGGCAGGGATTATGTTCCAGGCAAAGATTATTAGGATTGTAGTCAAATCTTGTGCTGATGCTGCAAAGATGGAGATGATCATGGAGTTACTGGAAAGATTGCAAAATGCT
>MNCI01017161.1:25547-58313 GCA_015680685.1 Gnetum montanum | reverse complement strand
GACTAGCAGGCACCTAAATCCTATTCGAGGACACTCGTTAGCGGTCGCGTCCCAAACGGTCGCCAACAGTAAGGTACTTGACGAAGTTCACAATAGGTTCTTGTGATAAGTGTGATTAAAATGATCAACATACCTATCCATACAAGTTTAGACCAAGTCCATACCATGAATAGTACCTTGCATTTATGTGTTCCATCCTACCAACCACCATGAGTCCACAACCACCTCAAAGAACAATCATCACTCCAAAAAGAGAAGAAAAGAGAAGAGGAAAGGAAGGGCCTTATATAGAGGGGTGCCTTCAGGCATGGGTAACATGTCTTTCCAGCCCCATAACCAGTTCTTGTAGCCCATTATTTTGTCTAAGGGATGTGCTTTGAATTTCCATCATTTTTTATTATTTTCTTATCTTTTCCCTTTTTTTATTTTTTTTATTTTTTATTTTGGAATGGAAACCACACCATGCAAAGATAGAGTTTCCTTTTTATTAATTGATGAGAGAGTGATGATACATTCCAAGAGGAGTCATAAACCATGTGAAGGAAGTTAAAAAGAGAACCCAACAAGTCTCCTTAAGTCACATCCTTTGCCATTCCCACTTGGTCATTCCCTCTTTCTTCAAGGTACAATGATCATTGATTAATTTTAGTTTCATAAAAGAAGAACCAAATTTCTTCCATGAAAAAAACCTTTTATTCAAAGAACTGGAGGGATGTATGAGGTGGTCTCACTACTTTGCACAATTACTATGCAATCATGTTGATAGCATAGCATAAAAAACCCAACACATAGCGTTGACTTCTGCATCATGAGTTGGAAATTTTATTAATAAAAACATAAAATACATTTATAAAACATAAATGGAATGACTCAAGAAAAGAAGAAAATATAAAGAAAATAAAAATATTAAGAAATTGAAAACATATGAAGAATCAGAAAATTCTAGAACTAATAAGTAAATCAGTTACTTCCATGCATCTTTGAAATAGTTTTATATTCTCATTTTCAAGCCATTGGGTGTCTTCTAGTTTAGTGGCTACTACATAGACTAGCTTTTGCTAACATAGTTGCTCCTAAACTCTATGATGGATCAATATAGGGGCTGTGTTAATATTTTCAACTTCCAACACACAACTGCATCCTTTATCATTATTGGTGATGCATGGATTCTTCAATCTCTCCACAATGATAGGTTTATCATTTATGTCTTGTGTTGGAGTGGTGATAGTTGTTGGCTTTTGCATATGATTAGGAGACATCATTTTTATGAGGATGGTTGTTGCATCAGATTGGCCTTGTGCTAGTTCAACTGATGTAGTAGGTCAATTAGTGTTTTGCCTTAACTTACATCCTTTCCACCAGAAGGGGCACTTTTGACATTACAGTTGAGATCTACTAGTGTTATCATTTACATGTATGTTTGCAACACAAGTGGCATTCTCTTGATAATGTTATGATGTTGAACCTTCCTGTGTTTTTGGAGGTGACATACAGTAAAGGTGACTATGAAAATATTGAGGATATGATGTAGGGAAAGAGGTGTGAGGTGGTGATCTCATATAAGATGTTGTGTGATAATGATATTTGGGAGAGTGGTAGTAGTGATTTGAAGTAGAGGAAGTAAAACTAGTTGGTGAAATAAGGTGTTGAACATAATATCCATGTGGGTTCGGTTGGTAGGAAAGATAGGGTTGGTTTGATTGTGGCCTTCCCCATGACTGTGGTTGTTGCCACTACTATTGATGCTAGTTTTTAGGCTAGTAATAAGCTCCCCCAAGATAGTATAGTTGGTTTTTGGGTTGTCTAAAATTACTGTGTGAAAGAGGAAATCTCCTAGGCATGTACTTCTATAGAAACTTTAGATTTAATGCTCCTACCTAGCTCTTATATAGATGCAACAAGATTGGGCAACGGCCCTTTGGATGGTCATATATGCTAATGTCACATCCATTATCCTCATCCGTGGTTGAGTCTATAGACTCACTTTCTTTAGCCATGTTCCTTGTTTCCCAATAAGTGTTCCTACTATTTCTTGGTTCTTTTTCCTCATTTTGTTGTGATCGCTTAATTTGCTTTATATCACTCTCTCCTCTATAGTTTCTATGCAAGTTCTAACTTTCTCATTCATTAATTCCAACATCTTATCCAACTTTGCTTCAACCTCAACAAGAGAATTTTGTATTGGCATGGTTTGTTGTAAAATCATCTCATCAAGAAATGCCTCTTTTTCCTCATCATAGATATGGACTCATTTCTTTTGAAGAGTTGGATCCTAGTTGTTTTCCTCAACATTCTCCTATTTGCATAGCTCTCCTTCTTATTTTGCCACATGCTTGATCAACTTTCAAATTTGATGGGTTCGTAGCTCGTATAATTGACTTGGAGCATACATCCCAAGGGTCTACCTTGTTTCATTATGAAGTCCATCAATGATGTGGAAAATTTTCCTTTCCTCAAAGAAATCATGGCCAGGACATCTATGTAGTAGTGAATAGTATCTATTCAAGGCCACATCCAAGGGTTCATGATTTTCTTACTTCCACTCTTAGATTTATCTCCTCAGGTTGGACATCGTCACATAGGTTTGATATTTTTCATTAAAAAGTTCCAACATTATGAACCACCATTAGATTGAATTTAGTTTCAATGATTAATACCATACTTCGGCTCTATCGATTGATGTCCAAGAAAGAGCTTAAGCTTTTTCCACCCACTTTTAATGTTGTACAAGGCACAAGCATCATGAAAGGCTTGTAGATGATGTTGTGGATCTGAATTGTAGCTTCCCCCAAATTTAGGAATATTTTTTATATCAAGCCTACATAATAAACTATCCCTATGATGCTTGTGAGGTATCTTAACTACCTTCATGATCTACATCAAGCTCTTAGTGGCCAACAAGGGTTCATCATCATCAGACATGTTGTGATGAAAATTTCTATTTCTATTCATTTGATTGTGATGATCTTGTTTATGCTCATGGTGATGTCTTTGAGTTTGCCCTTAGGTTTGGTTTCTATCTTCGTCTTGACCCCCTAGTGAAGCTCTATCTCTATAGCTACATTCATCTTCTTCAAAACTAGACATTGAAGAGGAAGAGGAAGATGAGAAACTAGGAGAATTGCCATGGCTTCTAATAGTTCTTCCCATGATCCCTTGATTTATCTTTTCTAGATTTAGAGGAGGTCCTAGGACTTGGGTTCCTCCTTGATTTAGGACTTACTCCATCTTCTCTATGATTGTCTACACCAGTTGAATGTAGTATTTGAGTGTAGTAAGGCTATAAATGAGCATAGGAAATCCCTGTTTGAGGTTTTTCACTCCAATTTTCCTTAGTATATATCCTATCATTTCTCTTATGAGTGTTCTCATCATACAATGCATTATTGGTCCTATGTGAAAAAGACATGATTTTGTCTAATAATCTATGTGATTTAAAATATTAATGTTTTCTAAGAGATAGATCATTAATACCTTTATGGTAATCATGTATAATGTAACTAATCTAGATAACTAGCACCATCCCTGGTAACAGCACCAATGATGAGCAATAAGGTACCGCCTATGCCCAACCATATGAATCACAAGTGTTCATGCACAATCCAATCAAATTCCATGGATGGGACTAGTTGTGTCATCTAAATCACTATTCCTTGATCATAATTTGCTATCTTTCCACTTGGACTAGTGGTAGCTTTGTCACATATAGTGTAGTCTAGAGTGAGGCATATGATTTTTATTATTTTATATTTTATTGTTCTATGATTAACAATAGGTTGAAACTCAATTTATAATCAATTCAACTAATCTAATTACTATTAAATAATCAGCTACCCTAACATAAGTATTTGATACCACTTCCCGTGCACATCCTAAACACATATAATGCTTTTGGGTTACCAAATGTTAAGCATTGCTAGGATTACCAAGAGTCATATGCATGCCTGAAGCAATCATACTTATGTGCTTAATTAATTAATCAAAATGTAAATATTAACTAAGTACATGAAAATTAGATTGCATGGAAAGTAAATCTAATCTAAGTCAAAGTGCTACAATGAATAAAAATCAATCTCGATCTTATTGTCATTCATGGAATATGTCTAGGTACATTGCCACTTGAATAAAACTCCATACAACTAATCCAAATCCACTTTGTGGGCACTCACTAACTATTCTATAAGATTGCAAAATAAAACTCCAAGAGTTTAGATACTCTACTGACAAAACTATGAAAAACTAATGCAAACCTATTACCCAAACTATGAGCCCAAGTGCTATATTTATAGGCTAGCCCATACCCCTCGATATCGGATATTTAGTAATGCATATAAGGGTCCAATATTGAGTATCTGATATCAAAGCTAGGCAAATCATGACTCATCAGATGTAAAACATAAGGTTAAAAAAATAACTCAAAATAACTTCCAAATATTCAAAACTTGATAGCAAACAATGGTGACATAATAGAGATGATATAGAGGATATTAACAATAACACCATGTGTTTCCAACCCCTAGTTTATGCTTAATAATTTGTTGATTAACCTATGGCTTAGCTTATGTATTTTCTTAATTTGTTAATGTTTCTTAAGAATTTGATTTAATGATCATTCAAGTATTTTATTTTTGCATTATTTTTGGAATCTTTAATAAACCTTTTATTAAATCTTGTCTTTTCATAACATTATGAATATTTTTATAAATATTATTATTCTCAATTCTTATTTTTTGAAACATCTAGTATTTTTTTTATAAATATGAATTTATTTAGCTTTTCAAAATTTTATTTAGAAATTATTGGTTTTTTGGTGTTTTCTTACTAAGAATAAGTTGTTATAATGGTGGCACATGCTATGAATTTTCAATTAGATATTTATAGAAAATTATTATCTTTTTATAAAACATGCTTAAAATTTATTCTATTTCTTACTCAAGTGGACTTTGACTTTCTAATAATTATTTGAATTTTATCTAACTTTTCTAATTATTATGCAATTCATTAATTAGATATTCTATTGTGAACTATTGTTTCTATGTTAACATGAAAAATCATAGGATTGTACATAAAGCTAGCATTTTTGTTTTGCATGTAGTCTTTGTCCATTCTTGCTATCATTCTCTCATGTTATAGATCTCAATATTGTGTTGGTGCTTTGGTAAATCTAATCATGCTTGTTGTAGGTCCTTCTAACCTATGAAGTTGAAGTAAGTGATTCCAAGTTTTATCATCTTATTATCATCTTAATATGATATTTAACATCTCTATAATTTCTTGTGCATGTTGTTCTTGATGTGATTTAAATCTTGTAATATTCATGCTAAATTTTGGTTTCATTTTATGCGAACCCTCAATCTTTTCCTATGCTTTTGGATGCAACTCTAGTGGCATTTCTCACCACCAAAACATATGATATCTATACCATTACTCATGGTAAAGGCATCACTAAAGATCATTAGTGGTGAGGTTGTGCTCTCTAGCCATGATTAAATCATGAGTCATGGTTTCACAAGTATCTCAAACCTAAGCTACAGGTGTACATTCCTCATGTTGTGAGATTCAACATGACTTGTGCTAATGGCATGGCCTAGATAAGAACATGACCATGAGTTATAATTAAGAAAAAATAAACAATGGTAAGTTCCACAAGTCATGGAAGCTTTGGGATCTCCATCCTGACCTAACAATGAGTTATGGTCAATCTTCTACTTCTAACCATGGGTCATGATCAATTCATAATCTATNTCAAAAATTTAATAGTAGAGCCAACCATATTGGGATACTTGGAACAAGTGGAATGGAATTATATGTTGCATAAAAAATCATCTCAAGATCTATGATATTAGAAGCCATAAATAATATTGAGAACCATGATATTCATAAAATGTTAAGAAAATAGGGTAACTGAGAATATCCTAGAATTGACCATCCAAAAGGATTAGTTAGGTCATAAAGGTTTCACCTATCTTGGATGCTATTGGTGATCCTTCTTAAGGACTCATTGATTAAGCCTCACTTGATCTTGGATGAATCAATTCTAGAAGCAATTCCATTTATTTCATCTACCTCTATCATTCTAAATTTTCTTTATTAACTATATAGTTTATCCATTATAATGCTTGTATATTATCATAAATTATAAATAATCATAGGTAATGTGGATTAAGTATAATAACCAATCCTACCCTTCATAATTCCTACCCATTAATCATGTCAAATGTACATTTAACATGTTAAAATAAACAAAAATACAAATGTACATTTAAAAATTCCTTTCCATTGATCTTGTCTAAGTGCTAGATGTCAAAAATGATTTAGAGGATGTATNCTTTGGTTTAAATTTTATAATGCTTAGAGTTTCTTATTGTTAAGTTATAAACATTATGATGTCACATGCCCTAAGTAGTAAATTATGGGGGGTTTTGGACCCTGAAAAGAAGTTTTATTAAAATTAAAGGTGCATCAATTACAAAAACTTGAATAAATCATAGGGTTAAAGGAAAGGGAAAACTGAGAGCATTGTGAATGACACTCAGAAATGCCTTAGAAATATACGAGTATTAAAGGAGGAAACCCAAGTTGGGGCATAACCAAATGTCCACACGCTTGTTACAAAATAGAATGACATAGAATTAGATGAGGCAAAGAGCTCTCAATTAAGAATAAAGAGAGTTCAAATGGTGAAACCACATAATAAAAAGGGAAATCTTCCTTGCAAATATTATTGATGCTAAGGGTAACTGGAACACACAGGTCTTTCCCATAGCTATAAGCGATAAACCAATTGATGATTGTCCATATTGAACTTGGATGCTTGAGATGTGAGTTGAAAATGGGTGAGGCGAAAGATCTGCAACTTCTCCAACCTGGTAAGCAAACAATTATTAGAATAATCTATCTTTTGAAATAGAACATTGCATCTTCGCTTCCAAATATAATATAAAATATAGGCCTAATAACTTTCCATAGAAAATTAAGATTAGCAGAAGTAATGTTCAAGAATCCAAATATGGCATCCTCTTGAGATAGTTTGTATAATTTAATGAAGGATTATCATATGTAAAATTTTGGGATGTAACATTAATAATTTTAAAAAAAATATGTTAATTTAATGAAAGGAAAGGTAAGGGTCCAACTCATAGGAAATCGTCAGAAACTTGTAGAATGGTGGTAACCTAGAATTCAATGAATTGAATAAGGTTCCATTATATTTAAAGTAATATGAATCTAATTCATGAAAACATGAGACTAACATACAATACCCAAGCCTAAAATAGTTGTTGTATTTAATTCTCATGAAACTCCAAGTCCCAAAAAATCTTCAAAATGATAAATTCTAGCAACATGATGCATGTAAATATGCATACAAATTAGATAAATCTAATCATTCAAAGAAAGACATAGCCCAATCTTAATTACATGTGAATCTTAAAAAATTCTAACAAAACCTATCCATGCCAATAATGCACAAAATTGAAGAATAAAGACACATAAATTCATGAAGCAATGTATAAACACAACCACACTCACACATGAGCCATGTCCACATGAATTAATAAAGATCCTCAATACTAACAAAATTTTTTAATTTAGTATTACGTTTGCATCCAAGAAAATGAATGTCAAAGTACTTGAAAGAGTGAAATCTAGGATTTTTAATGAAAAATTATAGAATTCACAAGCATAGCAACCCTAAACCTACTCCCAAAAATTAAAATCTCTAGTAATGAAAAACTACCTCTAATATCTTATAACTCATGTAGAGTTTCAAAATGCCAATAAATTTATATAGTAATTCTTTAACTAAGATCAACACATATCAAATAATTAATTTAATTTATAAAAGTATCATGCTCAAAAAACCTAATGATGTCATGACATGCCTATAATGCTTAAGTCACAACCTTGATGAGAAAGCCTCTCAAGCTCATCCTTTAGGTTAGTATATACTAGCCTAGAATAGAATTTACTAATATATAAAATTGAATATAGATAATTGTAAAAAATAATATTAAAATTAAAAAAACTAACAAGTCCAACTATAACTCATAACCCAAGTATTCAAAATATATAGAATGCATAAGCATAGGTAAGAATGATAACCTAGACATTCCATAAAAAACGTGCTATTAGATCAAACCCACCCCCCTCTCCCATAACAATTTTCAACATAAAAGATCTTAGGATGGGATGATTTCATACTAGACTCAAGCTTCGAAGTAAATTCTTGAGAACCATGATGACTCCATACGACTTTCACTATTGAAACAACTTTTCCTCCATAACTATTACTCTATTTGTAATATCCCACTATTCAAGCTTAGACTATAAAGGTGTCACTTAAGGAATTAATAAAATATATCAAAAAATAGAAATCACTACATAATAAAAGTAATGGATTCCATGAAATATATAACAAGAAGAGTAGTAGACATGTTTAAAGCAAGGGCATAAGGGAAAGAAAACATTAGGCAAAAAGATGAAAACATTATAAAAATAGTGATAATATCCCCATGCATACAAAACCCTACCTATACACTTAAAAAATATGATGGATATATATTTCTCAAGATACAATAACATTTTCAAATATTACAAAATTATAGCACTATTCTAAGCTAATAACACTAGTCTAATGGATACCTTCTAAAGGTTAAGCCAATAGCTATGCCTAAGCTTAGCTAATAATAAAGTTTAAGATAAGAACATAACTAATGAAGGGACTAATACAAAACCCTCTAAAACATAAGCTAAAAATCAAATTAAAACTAGAAACAAAATTACAATATACACAAACAAATCACACCATAAACCAAAGTAGCAGCCCATGTGTTAATCACCCATTCAATGCCTAATACCTACTAATGCAAAACTTCAAAAAAAAAAGGGCGGGGAGAGAGAGAGAGAGATCAGTGTACATACGCTAAATTAAAAGAAAATACTAAATACTAAAAATATTAAAAATATATAAAATAATACAAAGTAAAAGTAAAATATTAAACAAATATTAAAGGAAATAGCTAATTAAAAGTGGATAGCAAGGCACATAACTCATACCAAAAAAGAAAAACACAAAAAAACAAGTTAATAAAACATAAGACATAGGTTAGTAAATAAGACATAAAAGGTTCAAGTCACAACATATCAAGGGGTAAGGGATATCTAAGGCAAGGATGTTATACCATCCAATAGATGATCATATGATGATGCTCCACATATAAAGCATCAACTTAATGTTTTTGTGTTGTCCAATCAACAATATGGAGATCATCAAAACCATACTTCTAAATCATGGATACATGAAAAACATCATACATGATTAAAATATATGAAGGTAAACTCATATGATATATAGTCTCTTCTATGCAATGAAGCACATCAAACAATCCAATGCATTGAAATGAAAGCTTGCCTTTTCAACTAAGACACATCAAGCCCTTTGGTAAAGAGAGACACAAATAAACATATTATTACTAACTGTGAGGTCAAGAGATCTCCTCTTATTATTCACACACCTAGCTTAACCATCATGTGCTACTTTGAGATGCTCATAAATCTTCTTATTCTAATCTATCATACATAAGACTATATCTAAACTCATCTACTACGTATCATTAATCATCTTCTAATAAAATGGAGTCTTGTAGGATTCACCACACAAAACCTCTTATGGTATTTATTTTCAACCTTCTCAATAGCTATTGTTATAGAAAAATTTAACCAATAATAATAATAGACTCTCCCTTATGTGCAAAAACTACAAGGCTCAAGATCAAAACATGGTTAACTCTCTTAAACTACCCATCCATCTATGGATGATACACTAAAATCAAATTCAAGGTAGTACCTCTACTATCAATTAATGCTTATGAAAATCAAGAGATTAATTTGACATCATGATTAAAGAAAATTTTTATAGAAATGTCATGCAATATTTCAATCTTACAAATGAGTGACTACATAATATCATATGTAATATTCATAGTATTTGTAGCAAGAAAATAATCTAACTAGGTTAACAAGTCAACCATAAAAATAGCATTGTTTCACCCCTAGTAAAAGGTAAATTGTTAATGAAGTCCATACTCATCAGCTCCTATTTTCACAATGAAATTATATGAAGGTATAAGTAACTAGCTGGTCATTGATGTTTAAGATTAACCTATTAGAAAATTAAGCATTTTTCCATGATTTATCCAACTTGATTTTTCATTCCTATCCACCAATAAAACCTATTTAGCATCTAGTGCATCTTTTCACTACTAGGATGCATTTGAAACTTATTAAGATGAACTTTCTCCAATAGAGGTTTCCACAAGAAATCAGGTACACATATTCGATTCTTACAATGAAATAACCCAAATGGATCTAACTCAAACTATTAATCATCAAAATATCTAATCTACTTATATGAAGGATATCCATTCTACTATACATGAATTTCATCTAACTTATCCAGCTAAATTGCCAAGCTATTCAACTTACAAACTACATAGCTTAAGGAATTTATAAAAATGTTTTTTATCTTCTTGACACTAGATGGAAAAGTTAAAATTAGCTAACAATTAAACACATATCCTTTAACATAGGTTCAACTATGATTGATTCTTTAAGTATGAAAACCCTTTATGATTAGTTCAAATTGTTAACTACTCACCAAACAAGTAATGTCATTAAATCTACAAGGAAAAAATCATCCCCCAACTAAATATCATGAGTGAAATAATGTGTCTCATGAGGATTTAGCTACCTTGAAGCATATACTATCACTTTGTCCTCTTTAACAAGGACAAACCCATAAGCTTTACTGGATGCATTGGTATAAACATCATACAATGTAACTAGTGTAGGAAAAGTTAGAATAAGATTTGAAATCAGTCTACTCTTAAGATTATCAAAAGTAGCCTAACGTTGTGGATCCCACAAGAACCCAACATCATTCCATGTTAGCTTCATAAGAGATAAAGTGATGTGAAAGACGTTATCAATGAACCTCTTTGACAACCTTAGGAATAGCCTAATTTTGAATAACTAATATCTTAGTAGGGTTCACCACTATATCAATCTCCAAAATAACATGTATCAAGAACTAAATCTTTCTATATAAAAATAAGAAATTTGAAGATTAAATAAGTAACTAATGCTCCCTAATCATTTATAAAATTTTTCTTAAAAGTTACTCATGAAGATCCTTTGATAGTAAGTATACCAAAACATCATTGATGAACACAATGATAAAATGATCTAGAAAAGATCTTATCACATTATTCATGAGATGCATGAACATGGAAAAATAATCAATAAGTCCAAATGATAAAGTCATAAATTCATAATGGCTATACCAAGTCTTTAGTACTATTATGGGAACATCCTCCTTAATGCCAACTTGATAGTATCCCAACATCAAATCTATCTTTAAGAATACTTTACCTTTCATCAACTAATTGAATACATTATCTAGTTGAACTATTGGTAATTAATGTACAACCTTATGATATCATATTTCTTTCTAAGAAAGAGAATAGAAGCACCCCAAGAAGATACACTTGGATGAATCAAGTCATGATCAAGTAGCTCCTAAAATTTTATAGTTTTATCAACTTGATAGGTAACATTCTATGTGAAACCTTAAAGATATATTTAGCATCCAATTTTAGAATAATCTAAAACTCAAAAACACATATTAAAGATAAACTAAGTAATTCTAAATGAAAGATATTAGGGAAATCATAGATGATAAGAATATGATTAATCCCTTAAAAATAAGGAGGTTTATTAACTAAAATTATGAAGTAGGAGTGGTCCTTCCCTAACAAATGATGAAAATACCTCAAAGAAACAACACCTAACTTAACATTATAGAGTCTACTATGCACAATCACCTAAACACCATTATCTGCCATCAAGGAAAGTGTCTTGTGATAACAATCTAAGCTATCCTGATAGTCAGATACATGATCCATGCCTAAGATAATGTCATATTCTCCTAGAAACATAATGTTAAGATTACTATTCCAAGTGACATCCTAAATCATTCATGAGACATCATTTGACTAGATCTGATATTGAATACCCAATATCTAAGCCCATGATGCACTATCCGATATCTAATATCACAAGGTATATGTTGGCCTATAAATATAGTGCTCAGGCTCATTATTTTCATAAGTTTTTGGTTGAGTTTTTCATAGTATTTTTCATAGAGTAGTGAAGCTCTTGCAGTTTTTTTTCTCTAGAGTTAAAATATTTTTGAGTGTCTGTAGCAAGAATCTGAGTATGTACAGATCTTTGTTCAAACACTAATGTACTTGAGCACAAAATTGTGATGGAATAAAAACAAACCCTTTTGATCATCCTTGTAGCACTAAGAATAGATTAATGTTTCCTTCATGCATTTAATATTCATGCACTTTGCTTTAATACACTTTAATTAAGCAATTAATTGCTAGCTGTTAATGAACACAAGCATGAACACCTTGAGCATACATGTAGAGCTTGGTAACCCAAAAATGCTTAATGTTTGGTAATCCAACAAGGCTATATGTGTTTAAGATGTGTTCATGAAAGTGGAATGGGTACTTGTGTTAGGTTAGCTAGGTAGTAGATGAATTAGAGCTCAAATTACATTACCTTTCATTCTTGTTATAGACGATTAAAGTTATAAAATACAAAATGATAAAAATCACATGCCTAGGTTACGCTTAACCATATATTTGTACTTCACAAGTGGAACTGAGAAGAAAATGAATGTTCTCAACACCCATTTCACTTCCTAGAGGAACTAGTGCATTGGAGAACTATAGGTCCATAGAATTCAACTAGATCACATGTGAATGCCTTAGTGATTCACATTGTTGGGCATAGGGGTACCTCACCACTCATCATTGGTGCCATTGTCAAGGACTCTTTTGGTTGTTTTGTATGCTATCTAGGATTTAGTAAAAATTATTCAAATTGTTAAAATAAAACTTAGATTCATATCACATTTTAATATTACTACACTAATTTTAAGAAGCACACTGCATTTTTATTTTTCTAATATAAAATTTCTTCTCACAAGACAAATTCTCTATCCAAGTCTGATAGAGTACATCCACTAGTGCCTCAACAATATGGAGTGGTATATGCTCATCTTGATGAGTATGTACCAAATTTCACCTTCATCCTACATATGGATGAATAGCTAAGGTGGTGTAACATGGAGGGAGACATTGTGTTGTCACCTAATCGATTCATTCCTGCAATGCTCCAAAAAATTCTTATATGATGGGATCTCTAGGAACTTCATGCTAAGTATGTGGTTTAGGATAGTGATACTAGGGATTTAATGTCCCACTGAGGCACAATGTCTCAAGGATCACTAGTTAGAACAATGTTATGAATCTACAAAGGAGAAAAGATTTAATGATTTCCCATTCCTACTATACCAAAAAGATGGTGGAGAGCCCTTCTCTAGGGATTTTTCATTTGGTGAAATTTCTCTCTTTGACTTCAATAAAGGAGGTCAAAACCAGAACTTGCAATCCATGATTTACAACCCTAGTTCTAGCAAGAATGGATCTAATGACAAGGAAGGATCCAAAGAGGCAAGTCAAGGTAGGGATGCAAACAAGAGGTAAGATCATGATCACTAAAGAGGTGATAGTAGGCACCATGATGATGCTAGTCCTCCTTCCTCTTCACCTTCATCATTATCCTCTTCTTCTTTTGCTTATGATCACAAATGTAGAGGATGTGACCATGATGAAGGTAACCAATGGGACCAAAATGATTAATGGGCAAGGCAAAACTAGGGGCACAAGCATTCAAGCAAGACACAATGCCATGAACAAAGGTGTAGTAGAAGGCATTGTAGGCACCAAAATCAAGGCCTTAATGAGCCTTTGCTTGCTACTAGAAGTATGCTAAACATTGCAAAGGTAATATGAATTCAAAAAAGGCATATGAAGGACAGTCAAATCAAAAGGCTAGATATGAACAATATTCCTCAGTTTGAATGGGGATATAACTCAGATCTATAGAACCATCTCTAAGCTTTTCAAGATGCATGTGTCTTGCTGAACATAGAGAATGAATGGAAAAAACTTAAGTTGTTCCCATAAATACTTATTAAAGAAGTAGAAAACTGGTATTAGTCTTTAGAACTAGAATCTATCAAACGATGGAGTATAATTCTTGAAGTTTTCAATGATAAATATCAAACATACTCCAAAGTGTCCAACTTGGGAAGGTAGATCCAAGGATGGAAATAAGGAATACATGAACCCTTGGATGCTACCATCAATTGATACTATTCCTAAAGGCACAAACATTCTAGCCATGGTTATTCTCAACTAGATCAACTTTGCCACATTTTATACTAGCTTCAATTTGAAATGAGGAGAACCCTTGGCATTTATGCCTAAGGATGACTATTAGAGTTAAGTGCCCATTAGATCCAAAGACTAATCAAGTAGGTAGCTAAAGAGCAAGGTGAATTAAGAAAATGAGAAAGTGCATAAGAGTATAATCATGATCCTTCCATCCAAAAAGAGGGAGGTTCAATTTTGCGATAGTAAGAAAGAATTAGCACTTCATGAGGTGACAAATAGAAAATCCTTGCAGCTTCAAAAATTCCAATCTAAAATTATGACCAAGGTTGATCAATTATGGAACTGCATGGATAGTAGATTTTAAGCTATCCTAAAAATTATTAAAGAGTCCAAAGAATAAGTTAGTGATCGTGAGCGCAAGAGGTGCAAGGAAGTTGAACATGCCTATCAAAAAGGTAAGGGCAAGATTGTTGTAATAGAAGAAGTTATAAAAAGAAAATTAGATGATGGTGTGATGTTTGCCAGTATGAACATCCTAAGGGATGTTGCCCCATAGTTTCACACTTTCAAGATTCTAGGATATATGCTTTGAGTCCACAACTAACACAAAGGCAAACATCTAAAAAATTACTTATCCTCAAGGTAACTCTAAGCAGTTCCACCAACAACAATTATATTATCCAAGTGGAACTCCACCACAACCATATGAGCAATATCAACAATGGCAGTAACCACAATCATGGACATTAGCATCACCAAGGTAGCAATATCCTTATAGACAACCTGATCCATATGGGTACTATGTTCAAGAACCCCTATCTTCATGTGACTCCTCCAGTCACATTTCTACTTTCCAATCTCAATACTACCCTTCTGATTATTATCAAACTCATTCTCCACATGCAAGAAGGGATACAACCTTTTACCCTTATCCTCATCCTATTCCTACACATCTCCCTCCTACAGATACACAACTACCACCTACTCCATCTATGCAGGGTAAAATTCTCTCTCAACAACAACAATGTAATACTACCAAGGCCATTAATCTACAACTGGTTCATCAACTGAGTGGTTTAAATACTTGATTAAAGAAAAGAATTTTCTTTGAACCATGTGGTCTACCTAAGCCCTTAATTACACCTACGGTTGACAATCCTATTCCTTCATCTCTCTCTGTATTGAATTCCTTCAAGTCCCCTTCAAATCAAAGATCACCCAAGATCCATACTGTGATGCTTACTCATGTTGTATCTAATTGGATCCATGTTGGAAACTTTCCCAAGAAGTTAGCAGATCTTAGAAGTCCTCTGATCTATCTGCATATTGTTGGAAATGAACCATGCAAAGCTCTTCTTGACTCAAGTTTTGGTGTCAATCTAATTTCTCATGATATGTATATTACCATGAACCTACCTTCTTTAAAGAAGAGAAATATCAAATTAGAATTGACAAATTAGTCCATCACTATTTCATTGGAACTAGTAGAAGACATTATGACCAGTGTCTATGGGTGGTCTTATCTTGTTGATTTCCTAGTGATCAAAGTGGAGAACTACAAAGGGTACTTTCCAATCATCATGGGAAGGGCATGGCTAATCATCATTGATGCAAGAATGGACATCAAAGATCTTTCCCTAGAAATATCCAAAGGAAATGCATTTAGAAAGATCGAGAAGAAGTGAGTTCCATGCATCGCATATAATGATATAGGGTGCAATTATGTGCAGAAACTTTAAATAGTGAAATGAGCATCTATCTATGCATGCATGCAGTGTCCACCAGAAGCAGAAATTTAAAGGTGTCTGTATGTAGCAACCATAAAATAGGAGGGCACCCAGTGGCTAACCACTAATTTTGAGAGTAGCACACTTTGCATGGAACTAACTAAGAGCCTAACATGTGCATATGTTGTAAGCATGGATGAACTAGAATAAGTTCATCACCAACTCTCTAATGATGCAAATGATGATACCTAGTGTGAAGAGTTAGAAATTCCTAAAAACTTCAACCAAGAGCCCCTTGACCTAAAACCTCTACTAACCAACATGGAATATTTGTTCTTAAAAAATAGAAAGCTAGCCATAATCAATGTAAATCTTGCTTCAAAATAGAAAAATGTGTTGTTGAATGTGGTTGAAAAATGGGCAACATCCTTTGCCTGGTCATATCCTAAACTCGTAGGGATTGATCCTAGGATATGCCAACATCACATCTACACTAATCTAGCCATGAAGCCAAAGAGGTAGCCATAGAGACAATTGAACCCCAAACTAAAGTAGATCATCAAGGAGGAAATTGAACAACTCCTAAAGGCAAGGTTTATTTATCCCATTACTAATAGTAAGTGGGTTAGTCCACTCATTATTATGCCAAAGAAAGGTGCTAAGTCATAGGTCTACATCAATTTTCAACTACTAAATATGGAAACATTCAAGGATTATTTTTCATTTCCATTTTTTGATCAAGTGTTAGAAATAATATTTGAGCATTGCTACTACAGTTTTCTAGATGGTTATAGTTGCTATAACCAAATCTAGATCACACTAGAGGATCAAGCCAAAACAACATTGACAAGTTCATGGGGGACTTTGCATATAGCAAGATGCCTTTTAGTCTATGCAATGCCCTTACTACATTTCAATGCTTGGTCCTAAACATTTTTCAATAGCAAATTGGTAGTGGTATGGAAGTCTTCATGGATGACTTCTCTACCTATGAAGATGCATTTGAGTAAGCCCTAGACCACCTTAAGCAAGTGTTAAGAAGATGTGTTAAGATAAATCTTAGGCTCAACTAGAAAAAGAGTCACTTAATGGTCCAAGAGATATTTTATTAGGGCACAAAAAATCATAAGCAAAAATTGAGGTTCACCTTGAATAAATAAGGATCATCCAAGAAATAACCTGCTAACCAAAAACTATCAAAGATGTTCAATCATTCCTTAGACATAATAGCTACTACTAGAAATTCATAGAGAATTTCTCTAAGATAACAAAACCATTGGTGAGCTAACAAAGAAAGATATTCCATTTTTTTGGACTATGGAATGCAAACAAGCATTACAACAATTGAAATAAACAATTCTAGAAACTCCAATCCTACAAGTACTTGACTAGTCCAGACCATTTCATGTTATGATGGATGCATCAAATTATTTCTTGGGATCCGTGCTTATGCAAATGGATGACAAGAAACATCCATATTACATCTAGTACACTAGCCAAAGCATTATGGATATACAATTGAACTATACCATCATAAAAAGAGAATTGATGGCAGTGGTGTTTTCTCTAGAAAAGTTTAGGAATTATGTGTTTGGATACAAAGTGTTTATGCACATAGACCATAGTTCCATCTGCTTTGTGACGAACAAGCCAATGGTATGGTGGCTGGTGATCTTACAAGAATTTGATCTCATAATGGTAGATCGAAAGAGCACTAAGGGTGTGGTTGCTAATCACTTGTCTCAATTATGATGGAACAACAAAAAGGAAGAAAGCCCACTATCTAATATGTTTCTTGACAAAATCCTCTTTGCTAGGTCTATAATTGAATAATTGCCCAATAAGCCTAAATGGTATGATGACATTCTCACCTATCTTCTCATCCAAGAGATGCCACAAGGGTTGGGTCACCAAAAGAAATAATAGTTTCTTCACTAGGTAAAACATTTCATGGAGATCAATGGACACCTCTATAAGGTCTGCATCGATGGCCTAGTTCATTGGTGTGTCCTAGATGCTGATCAACTACACATTCTCCAAGATGCTCATGAAGGTCCTTACAAAGGCAACTATGCTAGGAGACACACGAACATTAAGATCTTGATGGCAAGGTACTATTATCCAACAATTTTTAGGAATGCTCATCAATATGTCCACTCTTGTAAACAATGCTAATGAGATGGTGGAATGACTACCCAAATGGAAAAACCTCAACAATGTATTCAACCACTAGAACTCTTTAATATCTAGGGCATTGACTTCATGGGTTCCATCATGCCCATGTCAAATGGAAAGACGTATATCATAGTCATTATTAACTATTGTATGAAATGAGTAGAATCAGTAGTCATCATTGATTGTACATCTTCTACTACTACTCGATTTGTACAACAAAATGTTGTAAATAGGTTTGGTATGCCACGTGCATTAATTTCTAACAATGGAACTGACTTTACAAGCACTACTTTTTGGAAGCTCATGCAATGCCTAGGGGTTGAACATAAACTCACAACACCCTACCACCCCCAAGCCAATGATCAAGTTGAGGTTACTAGAGGGAAATCACAAGGATTCTAATAAGAACTATTAGCAAATATAGGAAGGATTGGAGCATGAAACTCAACAATGCCCTTTGGGCCTACCTTTCAACGTGGAAAATTCTTATAGGCTATTCTCACTATGAGCTTGTGTATAGAAAATTACTAATCCTTTCTATTCAATCTAAGATCCATATACTTTCAAAAACCTATGACCTCAACCTTGACTTAAATCTAGCACAAAAAGAAAGATTCATGAATCTCAACTTGCTAAATGAAAACTGATTAGTGGTCCTATCATCTAACGAGTTGCATAAGGCCTATAACAAAAAGTGCCATGATCTTAAAATAAGAAAAGTCAAACTTCAACTAGGAGATAAGGTTTTCTATTGAAATCCCACACATGTACCTCAACAAACTAAGTTCCAGACACTATGGGAAAGACCTAATATAGTTTATGAAACTTTTCGTTCTAGGGCCATGATGATCTACAAACCTAAGAACCCAGACAAGAAATAGTTGGTCAACATACAATAAGTCAAACCTTTTCATGAACATAATATAGCAAATACAACAAATACCTCATCAGATGGACAACCACACTCAATATTTCAAATCTCCTCCTTTCAACTCAGTCGTGGGGGAGATGGCCATATGTTAACTATATCAACAACTCCTCAGTTTCTCACCATTTTTGTTTTACATATTTTTATTTTGCAACTTTTTGTTTTACACATTCTTTATTTTACACCTTCTTGTTTTTATGTTATTAATCTTTTCTAATTTTTGTTTTACAACATTGTTAGTACATTTGTTATTTCTTAAATATTTTACACTTTATTTTATATTTTCTCTTATTCTAGTGTGATTTTCTAACTATTTTTTAATAAGTGCCATGCACAATGGTAATTTGTTGCTTGATAGTGATATGTGCTATGTCATTATTTGATTATTGANTAAGGAATGGTGGTTGTTCTATGGGAGCACTCTTGTGTCTCAGGGGAGTGGACTATTCTTAGAATGACAATGCGAAGTCATTGAATGTGGTTGGTTTTGGTCTAGACTAAGGATGGATCTTATCAAGTTATTTAACCATAAAATTTACAAGAGACTTCATGTAACCTTAATCAGAAGCTCCATTCCACTCTCTCTCATCCATCTATGCTTTACATGTTTCACCTCACTACCAGTTTCATGTTCTTGTTTGATATCCTGGGTTGATGTGTTGAAATTCTTAGGTAGTTTATTCTAGGTTTTTGTACTTAACACTCCAAAACTACTAATCATCCACGAGGCCCACAGACTCCTTAGTTTGAAGTTATGTAAGGGTAATAAAAGGCCTATGCCTACTTTGGGGAGGATTCACTTGCATATCTTTTAGTTGGGTTAGTTAAGTTCTTTATCCTTAAACACTCTTACAATCAAATCCTTTTGTTTACCTAATCAATAACATCCAATTGTGCACATCTTCGCAACATTTTCTAGTGAACTTTCCTCTTTATTGTTGTGAATTCTTTCACCCTCTTCAAGAATTTCATCCTATTTGAACTTTTTCCAATTTAATGGACCACTTATCTATTTTACCCTATTTATCAATCTTCCAACTAACACTCCTAAAGAAATCAATCTACCATAATCACAACCTAGCCAAGTGTAACCACCAATGAGACAAGGTACTTACTAGCTATGTCTTACATATTGCATATTAATTCACAATTTTTTTGTGATTGCAGTGGGAAGGATGGACTAGATGTAGGACCATCTTCACCAAGGATGATGTAGTAGTGCCACACAATGAGGAGTGTTCATAATCATTGGATCTTCTCTCTTGCTCTTTAGCTCTTAAGAGGTGTTGGATGTTAGTTTTATCTAGGGTATTCCCTTCTCTTATCATGAACACCTAACTTTGTGAAGATTGTAACTCCATACACTTGGGCACTTAGAGTCTATTTGTTCCATTTGAGTCAGTTTTTATGTTAGTCACTAATCCCATACCTTTCCAGTATTTTTCACAGAACTTGTTCCTCCTCTTCTTCACTCAAGGACATGTTTTCATTTAGTCGTGGGGGTATGATGAGTCATTATTTAACTAGCTTTGATATCAAAACCTCAATATCAAATACCTAATATCAAATACCTAATATCAAAGCCCATGATGCATTATCAAATATCTGATATCATAGGGTATATGTTGGCTTATAAATATAGTGCTCGAGCTCATGATTTTCATAATTTTTTGGTTGAGTTTTTCATAGTCTTTTACATAGAGTAGTGAAGCTCTTATATCTTTTTTTCTCCAAAGTTAGAATATTTCTAAGTGCTTGCCGTAGGAGTGTAAGTGTATACGGATCTTTCTTTGAACATTGATGTACCTGAGCAAAATAGTGTGATGGGAATAAAAATGAACCCTTTTGATCATCCTTGTAGCACTAAGAATAGATTAATGTTTCCTTCATGCATTTAATATTCATGCACTTCACTTTAATGCACTTTAATTAAGCAATTAATTCCTAGTTGTTAATGAACATTAGCATGACCATCTTAAGCATATGTGTAGCACTTGGTAACCCAAAAATGCTTCACATTTGGTAACCCAGCAAGGCTATATGTGTTCAAGATGTGTTCAGGAAAGTGGGATAGGTACTTGTGTTAGGCTAGCTAGGTAATAAATGAATTAGATCTTAAATTACTTTACCTTTCATTATTGTTGTAAGTGATTAAACTTATAAAATAAAAAATGATAAAAATCACATGCCTTGGTTGCACTTAACTATATACTTGTACTTCACGAGTGGAAGTAAGAAGACAATGAACATTCTCAACATCCATTTCACTTCCTAGAGGAACTAGTACATTGGAGAACTATAGGTTCACAGAATTTGAATGGATCATGCATGAATGCCTTAGTTATTCATATTTTTGGGCATAGGGGACTGTCACCACTAATCAATCACCAAAGATATATATCTATATATTTGATCTACATCAAGGACAATGCTACCAATGGTATTAATGACGATTCCTTGAATAAGAAATTAACTATCCAAATCCAAAAGACTAATTACCTTTAGATTAACAAAGCAATGATTGGTACCAAAATAAAATAGAATAAAAAATCAAAAATCATATCTCTAGTTGCTATCATAGTGTTGTATTAAACATCAACCAACTAACAAATCAAAGCATACATGCATCCATGTCTAATCACTTACTAGCCTACCATCCTACTAAAAACCACCATTTTTAGAATGCTTAGTATAATTGAAACTATAATAATCTATCTAACAATAGTTATATTAGTTAAGATAATCCTTCTAAATATGTTTAGCTTTTCTACAACCATGGTAGGTAATGCATCCATACGAGAAGACTTGTTACTACTACTATTGTTTATTAAATCTAAAATCGAAGGTGTAATGATCTACCAAACATCCTAAAATAGGTTTGATCCCTATTATAAAAATAATTATGGCATGCTACATTTACCAAATAACTATGCTCAAGGTCCATCACATGAACACATGCATCCTCATATGTTTGATAACAAAGAGTAAGCACATGGTTCTTAATGGATGCATAAAGACTATAGATGAAATAGTTCATCCTAGCCTTCTCATTAAAACATATATGAGACACATACATGCTTAGTTTTAAATACTTGCAATCATACTCTAACATGATCTAATTCCCCTTATAAAGATGATAGAACTCATCTACTTTAGCCTTCATGTACTTTAAAGAAATATAATGCTCATTGAAAGCAAGTAAGAGATCACTCTAATGAATATCACAATCCTTCCAATGATGTGCCTTCTCTTGGGAAATTTATCAATAACTAGTAGAATTTTTTATATGGTAGATTACTAATTGAATTTGATGCATATAAGTGCACCCCATCAACTTGAAGATCTTCATGACCTTCTCAAATCACTCAATGGTAGTAGTATGATCCTCATTCTAAAATATAGATGGTTCCAACTTACTAAAGTTCTCCATAAGTAGACATTCCATTGATCTTCTACCACCAATACCACTCCCTAAATCAACCAATACTAACAATATGCTTGGATTCTTTTCCATATGCTAATGAAGGAACTACAACAAATAGCTATTGATATCAGACTAATTAATCTCCTCATTCATAGTAGAAATAACTGTAATGGAAGTAACAGTCTCCACTTGAGTTTAACTTACATGTCCATATATTTGACTAAAAATGAGATTAGATATCAAAGTTAAATTTTTATAACCAACATTCATCCTTTTACCATAGCCATGTCCACTTCTAGCATCTACCATCATTGTACCTAATAATACAAAATAAAGAAATCATCAAGCCTATGCTTTAATGCCATATTGTAACACCCTCCTTCTAGCCTTATCCTCAAGAGAATTACATTGGGTATAGAACCTCCTAAGAAAATGATATGTCATGATAAAAGATAGGTATAATAGCATGAACTAATGTAGCAATAAGAAAGTGAAAGTAATTACAATGATTCCATGAAAAAAAGAAGAAAAGAATAACATTAACAATCAAAGAAAAGAGACATAACTAATAAATTTAGATATTACAAATATGCTATCAAAATAATTACTAAAACTAAATTGAAAATTAATAAAAAATTATATGAGTCTATAAATAATGCATAGTCATAAATATCTAGCAATTATAAATATGTTCAGTACTACATAAAATCATCTAGAAACCAAGTACATAAGTACTATAATGAAATAGGCTAACACATGTTAATATTATCATAATATGCAAAGAATAGATAGTATAATGATTGGAAAATGAATATGCATAGTGTCTAAAAATTAATAGAAAATATTGAAAGATCTCCTTAATCCACCTATCCCTGTTGACTTAAAAAATAAAAAGCAAAGTTAATATAAAGTAAGTTAGAAACCTTGGCATCAACTTTAGTAAAGCACAAACATACCAAACATCATGTATTACACTACATAATGAACAAAACAACTACTAGACCAATCCAACAATGTTAAATGGAATATAAAGATGTCAAAACATATTAAACTAAGCTTCAACAAGATGATAGGTCCAAAAATGTTATATTCAAGATACTTCAACTTGATCATAATCCATGATGGCTAAGTAGAAATTATCCTAGAGTTATGATTTACTTAGAAGACCTTCAATAGAAACTATAATAAAACTGACTTGAACATGAATTTATAGACATCCATAATGGAAGAAATGAATATAGCATGACCTATGGTTAACTAGAAACAGCTCAAAAAAACAGGAAATGGTAAAACTAGAAAAGAAGGCTTCATTACAATTTCATCATAACCCATGTGATTGCAAGTTTTCTAGAGATAAAAGACCAAAATTACAAGAGAAGATAAAAGGATTGATCATAATATCACCATGATCCATTTTGAGAGACCATGAATTTAGCTTAACTCAAAGTCAATTCTAGTAGTCTCATCACAACTCAACGTTGACTTATAGTATTGGCACAAAAATCAAGATGAAAGGAAAATGACCTAAAATAACTTTTGAATGTTTATAAATTGACAAAAAAATGATGGCATAATAGAGATGACATAAGGAGGCATTAACAAACATTTAATTTAAGGAAAAATATGTCAATTTAATGAAAGGTATAGCAAGGATACAAACTATGGAAAATCATCAAAAACTCATAAAATAATGATAACTCAAAATTCATTAAAATGATTAAGATCCAACTTAATATAAAGTAAGAAGAATCTCTCAATATGAAAACATGAGACTAATGAACAATACTCAAGCTTGACATTCTTGTTGTATTAATTTCTTGAAAAAACTCCAAATCCCCCCAAAAAATTAAAACATTAAATTTGGGCTACATGAAGCATGCAAATAAGGCATTAAAATCAAATAAATCTAGTTGTTTAAAGTAAGATCCAATGCACACTTAATTGCATGAAAATCTAAAAACTCCTAATAAAACTCATCCATGCCAATAATTCATTAAACTTGTGAATAGAAACATTCATGAGAAAGTCTCAAGATAATTCACCCAAAATAAGATGTACAAATCCATAAAGTAATGCACAAACACAACCATGCTCATGCTCAAATCATGTATGCATGAACTAACAATGCTCCTCAACAAAATCATAAGTCTTTAATTTAATAGTACCTTCACATTCAAGAACATGGATGTCAATTTGCCTAACATAATGGAGTGTGGGATTTTTAATGAAAAAAAAAATACTAAAATCATAGATGTAGTAACCCTAACCCTATTTCTAAAAATTAAGATCTCTAATAAATAAAAAATTCTTCTAACCTCTCATAATTCATGTAGAGTTCTACAAAGACAATAAATTCATATCATAATACTTTAGATAAAATTATCACAAGCCAAAAAATTAATTTAATTTATAATATATCATGCTCACACAACCAAATCATGCCATCACATGCCTAACATGCCCAAACCATAAACCTCTATAAAAATTCATGTCAAATTCATCCCCTAGATTAATGCATACCAGCTAAAAATATAATTTAATAATGCATAAAATTAAATATACATAAGCATAAAAAGATAATGCAGAAGTCCAAATAACTAACATGTGTAACTAAAAATCATAACATAAGTATTTAGAGTATCTAGAAGACATAAGCATAGGTAAGAAAGCTATCTTATGTTATAAATTAGAGTGATGTACATTTGATGTTATCTAGTTTCCATGATGTATTCAAAATTATAAAATTATATCAAAAAATAAGAATCATGGAATACTCCATAAAAATCAAAATATTGAGGAAGGATCCCTTAAGAAGAAAGAAAAATTTAAAAGGGTAAAAGAAAATACAAAAAGGACAAGATGATTTGAATTTAAAAGAGAGAGAGAAGAAGATAAGTCAAAGTGGGTTACCTCCTCCACTTAAGGAACATGTGTAATCAGGAGAGCTCTTAAGACCACATCCTCGCCTACTTCTCATCTAGTCTTCTTATCAAGATAGCATCCAGGGGTCTAGTAACCCAACCATGTTCTAGCTAGACAACCTCCAAAAGTTATATAAGAAGATGTGTAACCATTGTATTCAAAACATAATCAATCCAACCCAAGATAGCATTATGTTAAGGGAAAAGAAGAAAGAAGAGATATTTAAGAGATGAGAGAAATTCTGTAATTTTCCCATTCCCAAATGTTATTGTTGCATAATGAAGATGGTGCCTCTTCATAATAAGTGTTATCATTATCATAACAAGACCCGACAGGGAGTTGTAGTTGAGACATGAAAGGGCTTGTTGTAATAATGGACATGTCTATTAAGGTGAGCTTTTTGGGGGTTTGACCTAAGGCATTTATACTTGAGCATTAGACATCGTATTAGCATAGAGTTGCGAGATGGTAAAGATGAGTAATGAGTGCAAGGTGAAGTAGGACAGAAAGAGGATTGGCCATTCCTTCTAGCAAGTAATAGGCCTAACTGTGGTGGCAATGCTAGATTTCCTCTAAGGGATAGATTGAAGTAAGAAAACCCCAAGCAACACTCTTAGAACATGATCCAAATACACTATTCTACATCAATAGAGAATTATTTTCCTCTTTCCTTCTACATTTTCCTTGTTATTTTCTTTACACATAATGTTGAATGTTAGATATATTTGAGGTTTGGTATATTATCTTCTTACGCATAATGTCTAATATAATGTATAGTTGATGTTTTCCATGATATCTAGAAATGACATGTCACATTTGTTATCAAAGCGAACCACAATCTAAGGACCATTCAAAACAATGGGCCAACTACAACCTGAGGATGAACCATTGAGCTATGATCTAGGAAGAGTCATCAACCACCACTAGATGCACCACATCTCCAAGATGATCTATGTAAGCCAAAGGATACCTTTTCATTGATTTCATGAATAATGATTAGGGATCTACAAGATATATAGATCCCACTAACCAACAAAATTCTTTCATAGATATCATTGATTGAGGAAGATTTGATTATGCTTCATCAAGATTCATCAATTGCAAAAAATGTTGATAAGACAAATATACACCAATAGACGTAGCCCATACCCATTTTGTAGTGATGTTGAAAATATTAATTGATTAAGGTCATTGTTAAGTTCCTCTCCAAAGTTTAGTAACTATGGCCTAAGTTGATTTGGTCTCATTTGAAAATTAGCATCCTAAATACCTTACCCCTATAAACTTAGTAGTACTCATATTACCTAGGACCTATGTATTGGTACACTTAAGGGGTTCAACCTAGTCACAAGATTGTCTCATCCCTACTCAACCAATAAAGTTCATTGCTATGAGATTCATACAAAAACTGGTACTTGAGGGGTAATGTCATGATGTCTTGCTTATCCTTAATACCTAGGATATGATCTTGGTGCCAAAGGATTAGATTATATCATACTCACAAAATCATAAGGTAAAAATATTATGTTTTGTGTTTAAGGGTTGGGATATCATTTATAATTATGAGAGTCATCTAGAAGTCATCATTTCATCTATGTATCATCCTAGGAATGTTAATTTGGCAAAATGCGCTATTTTAATCTTTTCAATCATAAAAATTCAACTTAGTTTTTGTTCCCTAAAATCATATCCAACTCATATTACACATCCAAACCATTGGAACTCTACAAATTTTGTCTCATTGTTGTTTAAAGTTTTCCATTATGCATGTCCAAATAAAATAATAATAAAAAGTTAAAAAAAAAACTTTAATGCCATAATTTTAGAACTTGGGATTGAACTTGTGACCTTAGAATTCTTAAATGCAACTCTTAGTTGCCTCAATTTGTGCTAACTACCTGAACAGCAACCATGGTGATATAAATATGTATTTAAAATTTAAAATTAATAAAAAAAACATATATATATTAAAAATAATCATTAAAATTTTAAAAAATATATTTTTGGCCCTGTGTCCTGGCCAAAGCAGGCCAAGCCACAGTGCATTGTGGTAGTGCCTCAGGGCCTGACCGCGCTGCGTCGCGGCTCGGCTGTAGCAGGCCAAGCCGCGCAGGGCCACACCAGCCACCCTCCATTGCCCAAAATGCGCTTAATCCTTTTAAACCAAGATGACGACTTTGGACATTGTGTTATCTGTTTGATGAAATAGGAAAACAAGAAAATGATAATGGAAAATGTCCATAATTTTATATTTTGCTAGCTTTTCCATGAGCAATTTAAGGATTAAGAAAAACACAAACACTCTAAAAAAATGCTTTTGGAACGTAGCTCTAATGAAACTACGAGGCGCAGCAATTCAGTGTTGAAAAAAAAAATATTTGTAAACACAACTTTTGGAATATAGCTCTGACGAAAGCACCACGTCCGGATCCAGTGAACTAGTCTGAATTATGGTCCCCATAGCGACCATGAGCAACAGCAACCTCTGTTTGCGTCCCACATAAAACACACAACACTGAGCGTGACCGCAAGGCGGGGGAAGGAAAGGAGGTGCATGTGTGGCCACTGTGTTGTGATTGAGATGATATTGTCATTTGTGCACAAAATAATGATAGCACAATAGCGCACACAAAGAACATCCAATGCTGTGTTTTGCAGGCGGTGATGAAGAGGACGATCTGGGACACGCGGGGATTTCCGAATCGAGCAGGACTGCTAATTTGAGGAGGAGATTTTGGCGGATGAGGATTAACAACCGATCGTGCTGCCATACCCAACGCCACCATTCCTACTCTGCGCTGCTCCGTGCCTCGACTGTTGCTGCGCCTTTGCCGACAAAACCTTGCCTTGTTCCTACGCACTGTACCTGACCTCGCTGCCTCCTATGTTTGCCATCCTGCCATTTAGGGCCATTGCCGCTACCACTACGGTGCCACCCAGTCCTCTATGCCTGGCCTCGCCGAAACCCTCGCTTGCCAACACTCTTCCTACGATGGCATCAAAACCCTCGTCATGTTTTTCGCCACATTTCTAATTGTATTTTTCACCGTCCTCGCTGCTGCAGCGGAAAAATCCGTAGTAATTTTGGCCATCCACAGTGTCGACAAACACCACCGGTGCCAAAAATCACTGCCTCCACAGGTGCTTCGTGGACACCGCTGGCACCAAAAATCGCTGCCTCTCTTGGTGCTCCGCAGACACTGCATCGCTGCCTCCCCCAGCACACCGTGGACACTGTCAATGCTAAAAATCGTACCTCCCTCAGTGCTCTGTAGACACCGCCAATGCTCAAAATCGCTACCTCCCCTGGCACACCTGCTGACACCATCGACGCCTTGGAGGAGGCACCCCCGCTGACATCATCGACGCTTTGGAAAGTTGCCTCATTCGGTAGTTTCGGCCATAGAAATTTGCAGTTAGCTGATGGAAAAATTTACAAAAATTAATGAAAAATTTCAAAACCATCAAATAATAGAAAATTGTAAATTGATGTTTGGGTTGGAAAATTCACATATTCAAGACCTTCAATTTGATGTTTCCGCAGAAGATGAGATAAAAAAGTTTGTAATTAAGCATGCTCATTTTGGAGTAGTACTAAAGTCTCGTTTTTTCCTGCCAAAGGTATTAAAATTCAAAATCCATAACTTTTGAATTCAAAAGTTTTTTTTTTTTTGGTGAACAAAGAGTGGTTTTCTACAAATTTTAACCTTCTAAACACAACGGTAAAGTCAGATCTACACCATGAAGTTTTAAAAATTAGTTTTCACTCCTTGCCCTTCATGGTACTTCAAGACCTTCAAAGTCTCTACTTCTAACGTAACTTGGACATACGATGTCCATTTCAAACATAGGAGTAATCATTCCTACCATTTTTCACCCTTATGAACTTAATGTTGAGCTTAGATTTATCATCTAGTTACCAATAATTCGATGATATCATAAATTGTGCCTTAAAAGGGCATAACTTATATTAGATAACCATGCTTAACAATTTAATTATTGGGACTAACAAATTTAACCTTTTGGGCTTAAAAATTAATTGCTTAATCTTTGCAAATAGTTTTAAGATCACTAATCCCTGGTGTGTCATTAGTTACATTGCCAGAGTCAATGTTCTAAGGGGGGGTGTGGGGTAGAAAGAAAGGTCGCTAAAGAGTCTAGGTAATGTAGCCAATTGTTACCAACAAGATTAGTTGAAGAATCAATTGAAAAATTACTTGGTGAACTAGAATGGTTAAGAAAATGTATATCAATTTCTCTTGCAACCAAATCATGCAATAGAATAACATGGAGAGTCATAATTTTGTTCCAACAAGGTGTATGATAGCCATAAAGAGCAATGGTCTAGAAGAGAATCTAAGAATGAGAATGAAAGTGGCAACATATAATGTGTTGGAAATATCTCTAGCCAGTGAGAGACAACATCCACTATGTCCACCATGGGCCTTGGATTGGCATGAGTATTGATACTCATGCATCTTAATAGAGTTACAAGAATTGGATGTTGATGTCTTATGTCTATGATGAGTGGCGAGATACCCCTACACTCAATCATACAAATACAAGCGTAGCACGCGCGATCTGGTCAAACTCCATAGACTAAGTGCCTACATGCCTCTTGGAACACTTAGGGTTAATTATTCGTTGTCTTCCCAAACTTACTTGTAGTTGTCACGGTGTATGGTTAAGTAAGTCCTAGGTATATGATTTTTATAGTCCTTTTGTGTTTTTATCTCCTATGTTATCAAGGTGAAGGGTTGAGAAACTAATTACTAACTCTAACTAATGAACTAAGTCTAAATTACCTAGCATCAGCATCTGTTCCCACTTACCGTACACACCCTGAACCGATGCAACTATGGCTACCAACGCTAGTCGTTGCTAGGATCACCACGTGTAATGCACGTCCTTGAAGTGGTCGTACTGAGGCACTTAATTAGGAGAGAAGGGTTGAGAGAGAAAGCAATAAATAACAAATAATAAATAACAGTAATAAAATCCTATTCCATGCGCTACAAGGTTTATCCGGAAAGCTCGTCTTTATTGCCGTACACAAACTTGTGTTCAGGTACAATGTCTGCTTGAATAAAGATCCGTTCGCTTTGGGACTCCTACTGCGGGCACATGGAAAATATGCTATCTCTGGAGTGATCAATCTGCTAGAGTTTCCCTACTGTCTAGCCTAGGATGAGGAAACAAGGGAGAGCCACCTCTTATTTATAGATATGATGACGCACCATGATATCGCATACGCAATATCGTGGCCCATGCGATATCGCATCCCATCATACCCCCATGACTAAATGAAAACTCATCCTTGAGTTCCGTACAATAATATAGAGAAGGTATGGGATTATTGACTCAAAGGAAACTAATGGGATGACATGTGAACGGATCATCATTACAAGACACAACAAAACTGGTGTTCAGGACAACAAGGGTGAACACCTTATTACATTGACATCAAGCCTCATTTGGTAGCTTGAGAAAGAGAGAGAGAGAGAAGTGTTGCTGCTGCCAACGCCAAGATTGCACCTTTCGTTGTCTATCGGAAAGCGCACCATCAATCTTGCTCCTTGCATAGCTACTTCAGCGCTACTCCATTCCAAGTGTTCCTTCTAGATCTGATCCGTTGTTGCATGATTGCCATCTGCACATACAACACAATTGTATATTAGCAAGGGTAATTGAATCATCATGTAATTAATACCTTGCTTCGGTATAAGTCCATTGGCTAGGTTGTGGTTTGGCTGATACGGATCTGGAGATATATTAATGATGACTACCAAAGGTGTAGGGGTTAGGAAAAAAATTCAAAAAAATCGGGGCTAGGAGAAAATCGAAAAAATTGAAAAAATCGGGCCCCGTACTCCCATGACTAATCATGAACCTATGGTAATGTTAAAATGGAGAAAGAAAGAGGAACAAGAAAGATGAGGAAAAAGAGACAACTATAACATTGATGAAATGGATGTCGAGATGGAAATGAACAAAGTAAAAATAATTGCAAAAATGTTAGGGGAAAGAATTTAACTAGTGCCCCAAATAGGAATGTCAATGGGTCCTCCCCAAAGCAGGATCATGCCCTTAATGCCCTAACAAATCCACATTCAGAGAGTCTGTAGGCTTTGGGAATGTCATTTGGAACAAGAGTTAAAGTATTAACCGCAAGAATTTACCAAAAAGAACACAATGTATCTACCAAAATATACACTAATGATGCAATCGACAATGAGGTGGATAATGGAGAGAAGGATGGAGAGAAGAGAATAGAATGGAATCCCAAGAATCAAGGTGGTGTACAGCCCCTTGTGTGTTTCATGATTAATGTGACTTGGCAAATCTCATTTTAACTCAGGCCTCAAACCAACCACATCCAGTGACTTCACATCAATGCATCCGATTAATCCATCCCCTTGAATAACAAGAATGCTTCCCCTAAGAGTCACCATCATTCCAACGAAACAAGGAGGAGAGAATGGGAAGCGAGAAGGGCCTTAGTTAGAGGAAACATTTTTGGTTCCATAACCAGTGCTTGTAGCCCAAGGAATTATTTTGTCTAAGGGGTGTGCTTTGAATTCTCACTCTTTTTTTTTTTTTTACGTTTTGTGTTTTGTGTTTTTATGCGTGAGAACCACACCATGCAAAGACTTCTTATTTTTATTTGCTCAGCTTCCCATAATTGGGTAACATCGGAATAGTAAGAAAACTCAAGAAGAAAACATCCAAGCACCCAAGAGAATGGCCAACACAAAAGCATCAAGTTCCCTTAAAGTCACATCCTTGTCAAACCTTGAGTCCTTCCTTAGTTTGAGAAATACCCAGTCAATGACTCGTTAAAGTTCTTATTATGAAAGGGACTGTACATTTCCAAGCCAAGAGAGACCATAGACTTTGTGGATGGATGGATGAAGTGAACTCATTGCATGCCATATCAAAAGAAGCATACCTTAGTTTCCACATCATAACTTAAAGGTAAAAACCAAACATTAGCAATCAATATAAAAATAATTTATACCATTAGGAAAAACACTTATTAGGTGATGAACTTACATGGTGGATCACACACACACAAACACATAAAAAATGAAAAAGTATAATGATGTTGAAAAACAAAAACAAGAAAAGTTAAAGAAATTTGTAAAACAAAAACAAGAAAAGTTGAAGAAAGTTGTAAAACAAAAATAAGAAAAGTTAAAGAAATTGTAAAACAAAAACATGTAAGACAAAAACATGTAAAACAAAAATGTGTAAAACAAAAACATGGAAAACAAAAAT
>MNCI01017161.1:0-10151 GCA_015680685.1 Gnetum montanum | reverse complement strand
GGTCTTTTCCTCTTTCTTCCACCTTTGTTCTCTTCCGACATTCCACATCCAGGAAAAGTTACACACATTTCAGCGAATGGTTGTCCTCGAGATTGCATTTACATTCCCTGTGGAATGCTAAGTTTAGCATGTTTCCTCTTTAATAGTCTTAGTCAACATGGTTTCTCTTCCTCATTTCCTCACTCTGTATGTCGGAAAGTTGCTTATGTACTACATTTTTTTTTCTATTAATAAAATTCTCTTTTTGGGGTCCGACACGCCCCCCCCCCCAAATTTTGAACAATCTATATCATTTAAGAGAGAATACATACCATTAAAAATTTTAATTCAATAACTGTAAATCATTAAATGATATACCTTTTTAGGATTTAAATATGATATTTAAATAACCATATGTGGATTTTTAGATCATATATTATAATTTATGTTTTAAAGAAAATATATGAAACTATTGTATATACAAGTATCCAATAAATGATGTTTTGATTACAATGATAACATAGAATGAATCTAAACTGATCAAGGATAAAACCAAGTCTTCTCTTGATAAAGAAATTTAAAAACTTAAATTCTTTCTAGAATCTAAAACCAAGTTTCCCTACAAAGTAGTTTCAAATCTCTTATTCTTTAATTCATTACTTCTCGAATGAATAAGAAATGTCATTTCAAAATGACTTATACATAAATGATAATAATATCTAATAATAGCTCCTAATGAAATAAATAACAATAATATCTAATAGGATTAATTAGAAGAAATAAATAGAAAAAACAATATTCTTCTTACCATTTGACTAGAATAAAGCATTTTTCTTTGAAATAACTTTTCTTGAAGCTAAGCCAATAGATTTATATAGAATTTCCTTGTTCTATATTATATTCATTTGCAGTAGAGTATTGTTGCCTTAGGCAAGCCAAAAATACAAAGGCATGTTGTTGTTGGTAAATTTGCATTTTAATCATTGAGTTAACACATTGAGGAATATGGTGCAAAGAAATATTAAATTACATTAAGGCTTATGGTGTAGAGAATGAATGATTTATTTGGTTGAGTGTTTGCATATACTCTATAGCAAATGCATATAAATATTATTTAGCATTCATTCCTCTTATTGCTAGCATTCATTTCTTGTTATCATTATTACCTTGTGTGCTATGAAATGATGATGCAAAGGATTTTCTATTAGTTTGATTATGAGAATGATGACATCTTCATATCTTTTATATTAGAGTTAACTAATCACTCATACATTTCTTTTTAACTATTATATTTCCCATGTCCTCCAAATACATTTCCAATTATGATATTTTGATTTTTAAATCTTTATTGTTGAGTATTCATATCTGTGTTGATTTAAACCACATAAAGTAGTATTAACTATGATTTTTAAAACTTTAGCACTTGATGTTGAACTTAATCATTAATATTTGTTATGAAAAATTTATGTAAATAATTAACATATCATTGTAATTTTAAAATTAAAATATTAGATTATAAAATAATTATTTACATCTTAGAAAAACTTGAATTGAATTTCATTGATGTTCTTATAAATATGTAACATAAGTAAAAGAAGAAATTCAAAAGAGAAAACTCCTAAATTATCCAAGGAAATATATATCATGATGTTTAATAAAGTTTTTTCATGTAAATGTATTCAACAATTTTTTAAGACTTACATTGAGGTTCATTAGTATGTTTTTTTATGCTACAAATTAGTAAGATAAGATCATAAACCTATTCTTCAAGCTTTTCAAAGAGATCAAGATGAGCAATGAGGTATCCCTATGCCCAAACATATGAATCACAACCACTCATGCATGATTCAGTTGAATTCTATAGACCTTAAGTTCTCAAGTACATTGATTCAAAAATGTGAAATATAATTGGGATGATCATTGTCTTTTTTGTTCCACTCATGAGGTACAAGTATATGGTTAGGTGCAATGGAGGTATATGATTTTTATCATTTTATGTTTTAATAGTTTAATTTTCTAGAACAAGAATGAAAGGTAGAGGAATTTAATATCTAATTAATCTATTGCCTCGCTAGCCTAACACAAGGTACCCATTCCCACTCTCTAGACACATCCTAAATGCATATACTACTATAGGGTTACCAAAATTTAAGCATTTCTGGGTTACCAAGCACTACACATATGCTCGAAGTGGTCCTACTTGTGTTTATTAACAACTAAAAATTAATTGCTTAATTAAAATGCATTAAAGTAAAGTGCATGAATATAAAAAGCATTAAAAGAAACATTAATCTATTCTTGATGTTACAAGGATTATCAGAAGGGCTCATCTTTATTTCCATCACATTGCTATGCTTAGGTACATCAGTGCTCGAACATAGATTTGTAGACACTCAAATTCCTATTGTAGGTACTTAGAAATATTCTCTAACTTAGGAATGGCTAGATTGCAAGAGCTTCACTATGCTATGAAAAAAACTAACTATGAAATCATGTGCCCAAGTGCTATATTTATAGGGTGGCATATTTCCCATGATATAAGATATTTGACATCGCATCTTGGGGTTCGATATCAAGTACTCGATATTGGAGCTAACCAAATCATGACTCATGAAATCATAAAACTTTGGTGCAAATAATAAATTAACCAATTAATGTAATCATTCTTTATATTATAAATCATTTGCTCAAATCACTAATTTCATTTGAAAAATGATGAAGAGAGTAACAAAAAACTAGCAAAATTTTTCCAAATTCAAATAACAACAAAGAAACTATAATATCCCTACCTAAGATACATCTTACCCCTTAGTAGATTTGTGGTTTAAGTCTTTGATATTTATTTACTAACTTATGTCTATGTTTATTGATCCCTTTGTTATATTAACTATATTTTGTGAGCTTTGTATCTTTTATTATCCTCATTACTTTTTAAATATTATAAGGTTATTGTTACATTCTATTTTATTTTTATTTTAATAATTCTAAAGATATTTTCATGTGGTAGTATTTTTATACATTTTTTTATTTTAGTATCTTTTTAATATTTTTGATGGTTATCTTTTAATTTTGCACATGTACACTAATCTATTTTGTTCAAGTTTTGACTTAGTAGGTATCAAGCACTAGATGGATCATTGGCAAATGGGATACTATGATTTGGTACATGTTCTGATAGGGCAACAACCCTACCACAAGGAATAGTTCTTTCAAACTCATTATAAATGGTTGCTAGTCTCTTGTACCACCAAGAAACGAATGTCCCCAAATAGCTTTTGCTAGTTTCTAAAGAGCTAAATATGGCTAAGCATGTTTAATAATAAAGATCTAGTTACGAAAAAAAATCTATCTAAGGAATTATTATCCTATATGTAGTTAACAATTATCCCTAACAACTGCCTCTTAACATAATTACAAAAATCAAATAGCTCTTCTTTAAGCCTAGATTTAAATCTTGCATAACATACATAGATAATGAATATATGATTTAATAGGAAATGTCAATCTTAAATTTTGAGCTATCTGTTAGCTAACTCCCTAATGCTAAACTAGAAAATTATTGCTAAATAGAGTAGGAGATTAAGGTAGAGAGATTATTTGAAAAGCTTAAAATCAACAAAAGAAGATAATGTTTCCTATGTTGAGTTGGTTTGGAATTAGAGAACATAACCTATTCCAATACTAACAATCCATTCATATGTAGTTATGCAATATTTAAGCTAGACAAAATAGAAGAATATATTCAATTAGAAATACTATCTAAGAGATTAAAGCTAAAAGATATAACTAAATCCTATTTAAAATGTCATTATATTAAATAGTCCTTACAAGCCTTCTTTTGAACTTTCCTCTCTAGAAGTTTCCTTCTGCTTAGGTAAGGCTCAAATATCCTTTTAAGCCTTTGTTCTAGGCTTTATATAATAGCCACTAGTAGTTACAATATTTATAAAAATTAAAGCTTCATATCCCACATGTTCCCTTCATATAATTGAAGGTCATTGTATAGTTGCTTAGTTTCTTGATAATGTTTTCCTCATTCTCTAAATCTAAACACCTTCAATTCACAACTATTGAGATAACCTTTCATGACTAAGAATAATATTAATAGATTAAATCTAGTTTAGTGTCATTAAGCTACTTTAAGGATCTTTTCAACTCTTATTTTTCCCAAATCTAATTTGGTTATGGAATCAATTATCTCTATTAATGAAGCTTTTACAATAGAATAAACCTATTCTAATTCCAGCTTCTTTTTAGAAGTTTCATTCCTAACTTTAGTAACTATTCCTTTTTGGCCTACTACACAATTCATAAAAAAATTTAAAATCTGGGCATTGAAGTAGCTTCTTTGATATATGCCTGGAAAGAAATCATAACAGGGGTTTTTAGTGTGAGCTTTCCTTTCCTCAACATATTTTTAAATTTTCTCTAAGTCTTTTTATTTATACTTAGAGCTTCATCCCTCAATTTTCTCACTTTTAAATAGGTTGATTCTAGCACCTTAACTTATTTCATTGATCTTGCTTCTATCCGCCTTTTCTAAATGGTAAGGATGATGTGGCATGTGAATAGAGCCTAATTAGTAGAATTGTTTCTGGTTCTATAACTAAGATCATTTTAATTATGCTTATACTAACATGGCAAAGCTCTTAGCTTGAGAATTATTCTATAGAATTATTTTTAGGTTCTACAAGTCTTTTTTCTTTTTAATTTTGGATTGACATGTAGTTATCTTTTATAGGTCCATCGATGCTAATGTCAGCTTGTAGAACCATTTTTTAGCTCATTCATTGAGCCATCTTTTGCTTCTACAAATTTGTTTTATAGAAGAGCTAATGTGGAAGAATGGTCGTAGAGCTTCTTCATAGAACTAGATTTTAGTTCTTTTAACTTTTATGGTCCCAAAAATGCTACATACACTATCATTTTAAAAGATGTTAATGTGGTAGAGTGATTCTTGAGCTTCTTCCTAGAAATAGACTTGAGTTATATAAGTGCTATATTGTTTCAATTTTAACTCATACTACTAGACTGGATTAAATATAATGTACATGTACATAAATCAAACTTGTATTCTTTTGTGTGTCCAAGACAAACTTTATTTAATCCAATGTGGCTCATCTTCATAGAACTAGATTTTGATTCTATAGTCCTATATTGTATAGAAGCTAACTTACTAGGGATTCTATTAAGCTTCCTTTTTGAATTGACTTTTCCTCAATTAACGTGTTGATTTGATGTGGAATGTAGAATCATTTTGAAAGCTTTTTCTAGAATTGAATTTTGATTCTACAAGCTTACTCTATAAAGGGACTAATATAGTAGAACTAGAAGTGAGCTCATTGTGAAACCAAATTTTTATTTACAAATCCATTTTATAAGAAAGTTGATGTGGTAGAATCACCCATGCACTTACTTGTAAAACCAAAATTTGATTCTATGAACTACATCTTTAATAATGCCTTCTCTTGAGATGCTAATGTGGTTAGTACAATCATTTTGGCTTTTCTTTGTAGAACTGGATTTAGGTTGTATGAGGGTACCTTACTGAATATGTTATGTGGGAAAGGAGGAAATGAGTATTTGATGTTGTTATACAGTTTTTGATGTATGAGTTGGTTTAGCTTTTTGTTTGTAGAACCATTTTGTAAAACCAATTTTTTATTCTACAAATTTATAGTAAATATAAAAGCTGATGTGGAAAGGCTTCTTTATAAATCATTGATGAACATATTGTCTTTTCAAAGCAAACATGATTAGTAGAATCAATTTTAAGTTTACTTGTAAAGCCAAGTTTGGGTTCTATAAAATTTCTCTATGAAGGTGCTAATGTGGTAAACCCATTTTTAAGTTCACTTATAAAACCAATTTTTGATTCCATGAGTGATACTCTTATCATGCTTTATCTTCAGATGTTGATGTGTTATAGAACCATTTTGATCTTTACTTCATAGAACTATTTTTAAATTTTGTAAGTAATGCTCTTTATCCAAAGTTGATGTTGTCGAACTAAAAAGTGAGCTTATTATAGAGTGAATTTTTAGTTCTACTAACTTGTTCTACAAAGAAGCTGACATGGCACGTAGAACCATTTTTACTTAACCTAGTAGAACTAGATTTTAGTCCTACAAACACATGCTAACTAGGAAGCTTACATAGTAGAGTTTCTTTATAGAATCACTTTTTAACTCTACAACCTGGTACCACCCAATGTGCTAACATAGAAGAGCCAAAAAGTGAACTTGTTTGTAAAATCATTTTTTCACTCTACAAACCTTTCCATCTGAATGAAGCTAACTTGGAAAAATTACTTATGTGCTTATTGGTAGGACCAAATTGAGCAACTTTTTAGTTTAAGCACCTTCCCTCAACGATGACGTGAATCATAGAATCATTTTGTAAAACCTCTTTTTGGTTCTACTAACCTAGCTATTATAAAAGTATGACATGGTTGAAAATTCAATATAAGATTTTATAGTTTACTTTCAGTTTAGGACTAGTTTTGATAGAAGCACTGATTTTTCAAAACATGCTCCTCCTTTGCAACTTATGTGTCACACTAAAATCTTATAAAGCTAATTTAAGAAAAGATTTATTGTAAAACCAAATTTTGGTTCTATGAGCTTCCCTTACAAACTAGCATGATAATCATACTTAATGAATTCCCTTTTTGTGCAATCAATTAAGTTTAGAACCAATTTTTGGTTCTACAATCCCACACTATATAAAGCTGACATGGTAGGGTTTACTTAAAGCTTTTTTTAGTATCAATTTTTTAGTTTTACAAATCCAATAACTTTTTAAAGGCTAACATGGTAGAGTCTAAAGCAATTTTTTCTTAGTCCTAAAAGCCCATATTACATCAAATAATGTGGTACAACTAATTTGAAAATATTTTGTAAAGTTAACTTTGATTCTATGAATCATGTTACTTTATTATGCTAAAATAGCTAACATGGATCATAGGATTATCTCATGTACATTTCTTAGAATCACTTTGTTAGTTCTATGAATCTCTTCTAATTATAGGCTAATGTGGTAATTGAATCTTTTATTTTTAAATTTTATTTTATTCTATGATCAATAGAGCTAATTATGACTCATACAACCATTTCAAGAATGCTTTGTAGAACCAGGTTTTGGTTCTACATATCCACTCTAGCTACAAAGCTGATATGTCAAAATTAATCTACCTTAGATTTAAATCTTCCTTTAAAATGATAAGTTCTTTTCCTAGTAACATGTACTTAACTATTTGCATTAATGTTGATCTCACTTCAAGCCAAGATTAATTCTTTTGACTTTGTGAGTCCATTTTCTAATAGTTAGAGGATTAACTAATAAACTTAGAGTGGGGTTTTAGGTTAGATTATGTTCATGCAAGATATTTCTTTGGAAGATGATATAATTATTCTATGCATAACTAGAAATTCTAAATTTTCCAACTTAATGGGCCTATATGATTAACAAATCAAAATCTTCTAAGTTAACTGCTAGACTTTTAAATATCCATTGTTAAAAGGAAAACTTAAGTAAAATGAGTCTAATCCTTTTAGCATTGCTACAAATATTTTTCTTTGAAGTTTGTTTCTTACTTCAAGCTTATTTTTTGTATTATCAAAAATATAAATTTGAGTCATTATTGAACACAAATATCTAAGATTCTTATCAAAGCTTAATGAGAATACTCCTTGGTTAATGTGACATGCTTCATCCAACTCAATCATACTATGTGAATACATTGAGCTTTCACTCCAAAGCCATTGAATATTACATAATAAAATAAGCCCAATAATTTGAATCTTTGTTATTCCATGAAAGTGGCTTTTGCTACAAAAATAATTTCTTCAAATAAATAAAACATTCTTCTTGAAAAATTTATATGTAAAAATAAGAAAACTAAGTAAAAGCTTAAATTTTTTTATGGGGTAAAACCCCTATAACTTAAGACTAAATAAGGATGAAAAAATCCCAATCCTATAATGCTTCAAACAAGTTTACTGAAGCTAAGTTAATGAAACTGGATGACATTATATAGTGATTATGATTTTCTTTAGAATGTTTTTTTTTTTTTGACGCTCCCTCATATTTAAGCTTAGTTGTTACTTAAGTAGGTACATCAATTTGCACTTCATTTCCTTGCTCTTACCATTCTTTGGAATCCTTTGAACTTTCATCTTCCTTTGGCTCTTCTTCTTCTTCATGTTCTTTTTCAAATTTTTTGAGCCTTCATTCAATGTCTTTCTCATGCTAATTAACTAAAACATACTCATAATTAAAATTTTAAATTGGAATCTCCTCATTAAAATTTTTTTCAGGTAAACGTCTAAGCATTCTAGAATCTCAATCCATTCTCTAACATGGATGGATTTACTCTTCATAAGCATGGAAAATTAATTAGAGAGCTAGGTCATAAATGGACAATTATAAGATGCTACATAAGTGATGACCCTATATTATATCCTCTATGCATGCTTAAGATAACATCCAAATAAGTATGAGATCAAATGTCTCACTTTCATCTTAACCTTCTTTGAATCTACAAACAATCTTCTTCTTACCACTAGCCTAGATTTTCCCAACCATGATTGTTTATAAAATCATATGCTTATGGATTTTATAGCTCATCTTCTACCTCCTAAATAGCCCTATGAAAAATACTTAAGAAACACTATATACATATTTACAAATTTGTTCAACCATTATTGAGCTACTCTAAGTTGGTAGTTATTGAGAATAATGCTTTAGATGAAGAGCATTAAATGAATTTCTTAACACCTATCCATCTAATGAAGCAAGCTTGAAAGTATTTTTGACCAATTTTATCTTGATTATTAATGATCCAATTGACCTAGTCAATAATTTGTTAGCTTATCTTTTCTTTTAGCTCTCCAAAAATAAAATAAAATCTTCTTCTCTAAATGCCTTCCATCTTGCTTGGTAATCAAATCATCTCTTCATTAATATCACATTCTGTAAGAGCTTATCTTGGGATTCATTAATTTCATCTTCTCTTTTTAATAATAAAACCATCACAACACATTCCTTGTTTGATCATAGATTATAATTTTCACAAATTGTACTACAAAATATATAGTTGTGTTAGTTATGTAAGAATTAATCCTATAAACCAAATGGAATGGTGTAGTTCTTATAGAGCTTTTAATTCTAAATCTAGTAGTTCAAAGGGCTTCATGCAAAAGTTCATGCCCTCTTCCTATATTATTATTCATAGAATGCTTAATATAAGAGATCATCTTCTTATTTGTGGACTTTACTAGATTAGTTCCTAGTGGGTAATAATTTAAAGATGAATAAATTAAGATTTCTTATTCTAAAGACCATCTTACAAACTTAGCTAATTGAAAAGCTATGCCATTATCTATAACCAAAGATTCTGGCACCCCAAACCAATTTATGAAGTATTGATCAAGAATCTTAAATACATCATAGGATGTACTTCTTTTTAGTTCTTTAGCTTCTAGNAAAAAAATTATGTTTTTGGAGTAAAAGCTAGTAGATTACTTTGGGCATATAATTTGTCAAAAGGGGATAACTATTAGTCAAACTAGAATTGAAGTTTTTCAAGGTATAGAACATTCTACAAATAAGAAGCTGCTAAGGTCTTTTTTTGAAAATGTAAACTTTATTACAAAATTTATACCAAGATTTATAGAAATAACAAAGCCTANTTAAACATAGTGGACTCGTAGAACCCATATCTCAATATATGTTGCATAGTTTACAAGCTCTCATGATTATGAAATTAGTTCAATATTTCCTCAATTATTTGATTTGATGTAAATTCTAGCAATATACCTCTTAAATATTTTCTATATAGAATTCCCTAAGTGTAAAGGTACTTCTTGGTCTTGGTTATGAAAGCTCTTTCTTTACATTTTAATAGATTCTTAGGAATTTCTTTGCTAACAAGAAACCTTACCATGTCATCATATCAATTTGCAATTTTAGGAAGGGATAGCACTTCTTTCCCAAGTCCTTTGGATAGCATTCTAACTAATCTCATATTCTTAACTATCTTACATGTTACTAAATTAAACTTAAACTATTGAAACTTGNAGTCCTTTTTAGCTTTGATTCATGAATTTAACACTTTTGGCAAGTTAAAATTTTATCTCATAAATCTTTAAACATAGTGGACTCGTAGAACC
>MNCI01017160.1:160689-172533 GCA_015680685.1 Gnetum montanum | reverse complement strand
CGAATAAAGATCCATGTACTTTTTGACTCCTACTATGAATACTTAAAAAATATTCTAACTTTTGAATGACAAAACTACAAGAGCTTCATTACAACTATGAGACTTGATGCCATAAATGCAATTAAAGGCGTACATTTATAGGTAGAAACAAGGGGCCTTGTAGACGGGTCAAACCCCATGTCAACAGGATCACATCGATAGGATCTCATTAAAGGGGATGAGTTGACAACATCCCATTGACACGGCCAACCATGATGCTTCATCATATCCCCATGACTGAATGAAAACTTGTTCTCAAGTTCTTTACAAAATTTTTGAAGGTATAGGATTATTGACACATAAAACAAACACACAAACAACATGACAAAACTAAGTGCCCAAGTGTATTGTTTTACAATGATTACAAAATTTTGGTGTTTAGGACAACAAAATTGAACACTAGGATAAAACTGACAAACGCAATTCCTCATATGACACAAAGATGTTGGAGAAGATCAAACAGTCCTAGGCAATGGAGGCTCTTGAGTCTCTAAAGGACCTTCCCCTACTTTGGGCACATGTGGTGGTTGAAGTCGTTGTGGTTGTCTTATGATAGCTACAAATTCTAGTGGAAGACAAAAGGCATCCAAAAATTCCTTCATCTTTTCCTCCTTTCTCCTAGGATCATTCATGGTCCACACAACATCTTGAATGTGGGCTAGTGTGGGAACATCCTAGGGACATGGAATTCTCGGGAACAGCTCCTTAACATTGACAAACTAGGCAATGAAAAGTTTGCATTCAACATCAAACACCTTGACTACATTCTATAGGTCTTGGTAGTTGTTCATCCTCTTGGCCAAGTTCTTAGTATTTGATCGTTGATCAGTGAATCCTACCTTTAGAACCTTGAGTTTGATGTTGGAAATCTCAAGCTTTTGCTAGGTCTCTTTATGGATCTTGAACTCTGCCTTATAGAACAAGTATGAGCTAGCCACTTATTTCTCTAATGCAGACTGCAACCATTTAGTAATCAGCATCACCAAGTTTTCATAATAGAGATTGGCAAGCTCCATGTACTCCATCATCTCCTTGATTTGCAACCCTTTTATATGAATTCCTACTTTGTTATAGTCATTGAGCCCATCAAAGATAGAATGCCAGACATTANTATGAATTCCTACTTTGTTATAGTCATTGAGCCCATCAAAGATAGACTGCCAAACATTACCCCCTTCCTTGAGTTATTGGAGGGCCTCATTAACTTTTTCCTTCATCATCTATATATGTTGTTCATTAATTTCTTTCTATAGACTGACTTGATCTCTATAGTGGTTTTTGACTCTCTCAAATTTGAGAGCCTCATTCTTCTAGGTAGCTATCTCTATCATAGATTGTTGGTGAAGAGCTCAGACTTCCTCCATGGAGAGATTTCTATTTTTAGCTACAAATCTCCTCAGTTCATTGTTCACTCTGGCTAGCTACTTCTATTGTTGATGCATAAAATCTTGCAGTTGTCATTTTTATGCATCAACATTGTGTAGGTGATGATTTTTTATGGTTAGATGCTTATTCTCTTGGGAAGTTTGATCTAAGTCCTTCTACATGTTTTAGGTGAAGGACTAGTCAAAGATTGACCTACTGATTATTCTAGAATAAGTATGTCTCACCCATGTACAGCTCCTCATTGAAAGTGATTATGGGCCACATGGAAGAGGTTTGCAATTGAGTCTTAACTTCTAGAGGTGAGAACTCCAAGAAAGGTCTGAAGTTTAACTCTTAGAGCATGGATTTCTAGACCTCCTTGTTCACAGTCAGACTAAGGTAGGCTTTCGTCAAGGTAACCTTAAGGTTTGGTTTGAGTTCAAGCGCCTTATCTTGATGAGATTGTTTTGTTGTGGTCACTTCTTCAAAAATATGTTGGAAAGATTCCACTTTGGACTTCTCCCAAAGAGGTTCCATGGCATGGATCTCTGCTTGCTCATGGGGTGATTTTTGGCCCCTTCCTGTTTGTGGTCATTTGTCCCTTAGTTGGGATAGTTCTCCTTCCTGCATGTGCTTTCCCTTAAGTGCCATATGTGGCTACAACATAACCAAGGATTATCATTCAATGTGTAACTTATAACATTTTAGATACCTTTTCTCATTGGGTCATTACACTTAGGTTAAGTTTGGACCATGGAAAATTGATTAATTTATTATTATTTTAATCATTTTTAACTTAGAATGTTACCAAAGCTTGTTGGAAGGTTTTAACTCTTGTAATTTGATGTTTTAATGTTGATTACTTTGTTAAACCTTGTGGGAGTCCAAAATTTTTCCAAAAAAAATTTCATAAAAAACTTAAGGTTTGTGGCTCCCATGACAAAGAGCTTATCTTCAATAGCTATAAGGTTAAAGAATGAAGTGAATCAGACAAAAATTAGGAAGATATGGCTCTTGGAAAGTTCTGGGCTCTGAAAATTTGAAAAACTCCCTCCTCATTTTGAAGCAAATGTGAAAATTGCAAAGTGTGGCCACCAATATGTAGGTAGGTGAATCCCTACATTAACATGATCCCATATATGGGGTTCCATTTATGCATGGGCTTTGTCAACGAGTACTCGTCTATGGAGCCTATGACCAAAATTTTTCACTTTGAATGTCTTGAAAAATACAAAGAGTTTTCTTATGAAATTGGTGTTCATAAAGAGCCAGAAAAGCCACGAACATGATGAAATCTCAAAGAGGGCTTGATAACTCATGAAAATTGGAGAAATGATTAAGAGAATGAAATTTATTGAAGAAAATACCTCGAGGAACATGCAGTTGGATGTACAATGGGACACATGAAAGATTTGATTGCAAAAATGCCTAAGGATAAGGAACTTAACTAACCCAACTAAGAGATATGCAAGTGGATCCTCCCCATAGGAGGTTCATGCCCTTTTTTCACTTGCATAATCTCAACTAAAGAGTCCATGGGCCCCACAATTGATTCATGGTTATGAAAAGTTAAGGACCAAATCCAAAAGAATCTACCTATGAATTTTAACACATCAAACTAAGACATCAAATAAGACATGGAAACCAATAGTGAGGTCAAATATGATAAGCATTGATGGATAATAAAGAAGGTGAGATGGAATTATGAATTGTGGTCACATGAAGTCCCTTGTGGATTCTATGGTTAAATGATCTAATAAAGTCCATCCTTATTCTAGATCAAAACTAACCACTTTCAATGACTTCATATTGCCACTCTAAGACTAGTCCACCCCTTCAAGACACAATAATGCTCCCACAGATCAAACATTGTTCCTTATTAGGGAAGAAAAAAGAAGTAGGAAGTGAGAAAAGGCCTTAGTTAGAGAGGACCTTCAGGCATGGGTACCATGTCTTTCTAGTCTCATAACCAATGCTAGTAGCCCATTATTTTGTCTAAGGGGTGTACTTTAAATTTCCATCATGTGTTTTTTTTATGATTTTTAGGGATTTTTTGGATGGAAACCATGCCATGCAAAGACTTGTTAACTTCTTGTTATTGGTCAACATAGAATGGTAATAAATTCATGAAAAAACTCATGCACTTAAGAAAGTAGAAAGGCACAAAGAGCATTAAATCCCCTTGAATTTACATCCTTTTTAAACCATTTGAATCTTTCCCAAGTTTGGAACTACCAAGGTCACAAGTTCGTTAAAGTTTCATTAATGAAAATGGAACCTCGTATTCCAAAAACAAGGAAGACCATAAAGTTGGTGGATGGGTGGATGATGTGGACTCATTGCCTATTTCATAAAAAATAAACTTTGTCTTAGTTATCAGTCATCAAAATTCAAAAATAGAAACTAGATGTTATCAATCAAAAACATTAAGTACAAACCACCATTAGCAAACAACTACAACATCTTTGTGTCCTATTGGCAATAAAATACTTTTATTAAAAAATAATAAGAAAAACTCATACCAAAATAAAGTAAAATATAAAAGAAATTGTAAAATATTCAAGAAAGTCAAAACGTACTAATGATGTTGTAAAACAAAAAATGGAAAAATAACAAAGTGTAAAATAAAAAATTATAAAAACAAAAAAAGTGCAAAACAAAAAAGTGTAAAAACAACAAAGTGTAAGACAAAAAATTTTAAAAAAAATATGTAGAAAAACTGAGGAGCCACTTTAATAATTAGCATGGATGGCCATCTCCCCCACAACTAAGTTGAAAGGAGGAGATTTGAAAAATTGAGCATGGTTGTTCATTTGATGAAGCGTTGCTTGCACTAGCTTGCTTGGGCTCATGTAAAGATTTAAGATATTGCATGTTGACTAGTTGCTTTTTTTTTGGGCTCTCAGGTTTTTAAATCATCATGGCCCCAGAATTAAAGGTTTCATAAATGATATAAGGCCCTTCTGACAATGTTTGGGATTTAGTTCATTATGGAACATGTGTGGGGTTCTAATAAAGGACCTTGTCTCTAGGTTGGAATTTGACTTTCCTTATCCTAAGATCATGACATTGTTTATTGAATGCTTTATGCACTTCATTCAAAAAAAAGGCCACTAATCTATTCTCATCTAGCACCTTAAGGTTGATCAATCTCTCTTTTTTTGCTAGGCTCAGGTCAAGGTCAAGGTCATGTGTTGTTCAAAGTGTTTGGAGCTTGGATTGAATGGGAAGAGTTGGTAGTTTCCTGTACACCAACTCATAGGGAGAGTAGCCTATAGGAAGTTTCTATGTGGAGCAGTAGGCCCAAAGGGCATCATTGAGTTTTGTTCTTCAATCTCTCCTATATCATTAAGTTTCATTTGATCATTTGAGAGTATTTGATAGTATAGCTTATTATCATGTGCCTAAATAATGTAGATCCAAATTGGATTATAAATCTAATACATGTATTTTTCTTGGATATTGATGAGACATGAAATTGCTCATATTGTTGGCAATTGTGATAAGGCACCCACAATAACACACCCACGTTATCTCATGGGTCGCAATATCACGTATGCGATATCTCATGGGCCCCGACATCACATACGCGATATCTCATCTACCTATGATCTCGCATACGCGATATCGCAGCCTGCCTTAATATCTATAAATAAGAGGTGGCTCTCCCTTATTTGAGATCCCAATTTTAGAGTAGCAAAGCTCTGGGTGTTTGATCCCTCTAGAGTTAGATTTTTTCCTGTGTCTGCCCGCAGTGTGGTGAATGTAATTGTACGGTGTCTTTCTTTGAGTGTGCCATACTTGGACACGCACATGACCGGCAATAAAGATCGAGATTACTTCATCATTGCAACATTCACTTTGTTATTTATTTAATGTTATTTACTGTTTTCTCTCTCTCACCCTTAAACTCCTAGAACACGGAACGAGTACAACTTGATTACGAGCATTTAAGTGTGACTACCTGGTAGCCCAGTGGTGTAGCTAGGATCTACGCTTGGTAACCAAGTGGCATATTTGGGATCTACGCTTGGTCCCAGTAGCATACCTAGGATCTATGCTTGGTAGTCCCAGTGGTAGTCGTGCACAAAGTACAAGATGTGTACGGTTGATCAAGGAATTGGTTGCTCGTCGCACTTAGGCTAGATTAGATTTTCTTACCTTTTTCCTCCTAGCTTAGCTTAGTTAATATTATTTTTCACTACCTTCAGAAGTAGCATAGATTAGGAACACATCATACACCTCACTCTGGACTAAACCATACGTGATAAATGCAATGCTAGTCTAGGTGGGAAGACAGCGAACTGCGACCTAAGGCTAACTATCTAGGTGCCACAACTAGTCCATCTGTAGAGTTCAACCAGATCACACGTGTGACGCTCATTTTGTATGGTTGAGTGTAGGGGTACCTTGCCACTCATCAGATATGATGATGATGTAAAATGGTATGAGCTATGGAGTCTCAATACTAACAAAATCATGTATAACAAAGATGTGGTATTTATGAAATCATCTAAACTTGATATGATTGAAGAAAAGGTTTCAAAAAAGCTCATTATGATATTAACCAAGAATCAAGTGCAAAACAAATTAATGATGAATCTAATGTTAGGAAAGATCTACCTCAAAAGGAAGATCAACCATTAATAAGGTCAAGTTGAATAAGATGCATACCTAAGTATTTAGATTCATATGTTTTGTGTATTAGTGATGCACCTCAAATCTATAAAGAATGTTGTAATTTAAAACTTAGTAAAGCTTGGAAAAATGCTATGGATTAAGAAATGAAATCATTAATAAAAAAACAAGACATGGGAAGTTGTTAAACTTCCTCCTTGAAGAAAACATGTTAGGTGTAGATGGCTTTTCAAGGTAAAAGGGGGAGGAGTATATAAGGCAATGATGGTAGCAAAAGAGTACTCTTAAAATGAGGGTATTGATTATGAAGGAGATTTTGCATTAGTAATAAAGTTAATATCTATAAGATCTCTAATATCCTTTATGGCTACTTTGGATCCTGAACTTGAATAGATGGAAGACTACATTTTGTCATGGAGATCTTAATGAAGAAATCTACATGCAATAGCCTAAAGGCTATGTGGTTAAGGGCAAGGAGAGCAAGGTATGCCACATACTAAAATCATTATATGGGTTGAAACAATATGGTAGACTATGGTATAAGAAATTTGATTCTTGCATGATAAAGTTTGGTTTTATAAGGACTAATAATGAATGATGAGTAGTAGAGAATTCCAACACTTAACCATAAAAGTCATAAGTGTTCACACGTGACTAGATCATAATCCATGGATGGACAATGTAGGTATACTAGTAAGTTGATAGTTCATGATGAATGTCTTCTCACTTAGAGTTAGGAAACGATAAAATGCATGGTTTAACTCTTAGTGAGGTATATGATTAAATGATGTTGGTACATAGTAAAAATGAATATAAATTATATCAACTAAGAACAATAAGAATGTAAAGTTATTCTAGCCTATCTATAATAAGTATATAGTCCTAGTTTTCCATACACATCCTAGGCTTATGTAATTGTTATTGGGATTACCAAGTAACTTTACCACTAAGAGAAGCAAATAAAGTTATTGCTATGTTACCAAACAATTACACTTTATGCTTGAAACCAATCATACTTATTCTGCATTTATTAATAAACATGATAATATTAAATGACTTAGAAAATGTAAATAATATACTAAAAGTAAAAAGCATTGGAAAGTAAGTATATTCTATGTGAGATGTTGTAATGATGAAAAATAATCTCAATATTTATTATTATTCATGAATTGTGTCTAGGAGTAATTCAATCAAATAAAGATGTTATACAACTGCTAATCATCACACTATAGGCATTTACAACTAACTCTAACTTCAAGAAAATAAAATATAAGAATGTCTCTAAGGTTTGGCCAATCTTTATTATTTGGCATGATAGTGGATTTGTATTTATAAGCATGACCATGGTTCACTATATCGTATCTATGACATCATATACTATGCTACAATATTGCATCTATGGTATCATAGTTCTTAAATAAACTATTTCATCATATCCCCATGACTAACTAAAAACTCATCCTCAAGTTTAAACAAGAGGAGGATAGAGTTCATTACACCTTATGGAGTTACATGGACTTGACATCATGATATATATACATTACTAATAACAAACTATGAATGTCTCATTTTTTTTTCAAGTATTACAAATTATCACGCAAGATTGACACATGACAAATACAAAACAAAAGAAAATAGATCAAAATGGAGATTGATGTAGTCCTTTAAAGTTCTTAGTGGTGGTGGTTCCTTCATTGGTATCTTCCCTCTATCATTCGACTTCTTAAATTGGTACCTATTTATCAATGCTCTTAGCTCTTCTTCTTTGGTTTTGGAATCATGTACTATCCATGCTAACTTGGTGATGTTCTCTAGTGTTGGTATTTCCCAAGAAGATGATATTTGTTAAAACATCTTAGTGGGTTTAACGTATGATGCCATGAATTATGTTCTTTCTACCTCAAAATCTTTGGATATCTTTTGTAATTCTTGATAATCATTCATTCTTCTGGCCAAATTTATTGCAATGTCATTATGATCTTAATATATTGATTTGACTACTTCAAGTTCAGAGTTTGCAATGTGAAGTTTTTGTTATGCATCTTTGTTATCTACAAACTCTTTTTCATACATAAAATACATAGTAGCCATTGTTGCTCTAACTTTGTTATGGGCTTTTCTAATGTCAGTATGCCTAAATTAGCATAGTGTAGACTTGCTAACCTCATGTATTCTATCAAATGTTCTATCTACATGTCTTTATTCTTTAGCTCAACTTGGAGAACTAAGGTGGGACTATCTAAGATGGGTTGCCAATTAAGTATCTACTATGTAATTGTGCTAATCTTGGCCTTGGCTATATGGATTTTATTCTCTTTAATACACTTGCACATGCCCACCTAATCTTTGAAATGTTATTTGAGTCCTTCATGGTTCTTAGCATTATTTTGTTACACGATGATTTCAATAGCTAACTTTTGCTTAACTACCTGTACTTCCTCCATTAATAAAATTCTATTGTCATGGGTCAATTATTTCATGTTTAGGTTGACTCTAGCAAACTACTCTCTCAACTAATGATGTTTTCCTTTAGCATGTTCTTCTGATTTTCTATATTCATCAACTTGAGGATTTTTGTAACAATTTTCTTATCCTCTTCTTCTAATGCAATAATAGCTTTAGCATGGATGTATATTTGAACTTCCACAACTAAAGCATTATACATTGCTTTTTTCTTTTCCATCTCCATCTATTTCTACCTAGCCATCAATTGATCTACTTTCTTATTTCTAAATTGTGAAAAGAAAACTAATTTGGTGCAATGTATCATGCAAAGTCCTACCTTTCAACTCATAATGCAGCTAATTCTTCTTGTAAACTTTTCACTTTGTTTTTTGCATGTTACACTCTTATTTTTTTCATGACTAGTTTTCCTTTTGTGGAGATTAATTTTGACTACATTATAGTGATTTCATTGGGGATTTTGCATGACTTGCCTTGTCTACAACAATCTCTCTAATGCATCTTCATGTTCAGCAAGGGACATAAATTTCTTTTCTAATGTTCCAACTAATATTTTTACATTCTTGGCTCCAAAAATATTTTTTGGTGACACAATGAAAACATTAAATGACTCCTTGATATGATTAGTGATTACTTTTGCTGCTCCAGCTACATCTTGATGATGCATTACCACTACAATGGCTCCTTCTCTAGTTTCTAATACCACTTAAAATGATGTACCATTCTCAGAGATCTATTATGTCCAATCATCATTTTCTTCTACCTCCAAGGATACTTGACCACTAGTAGGTCCTATTGATACTATAGATTTTCTTAGATCATCTTTTACTCTATACATGCAAGAGACTTCTCTACTATTCCAATTAGTTATTTCTATTATCTATTGCAAATGGCTCATGAAAGGCTTGTGGTCATGTTGCTGTGTTGGTTGTGCACTTGGTCATGCTTGTTTCACAGTTAGAGTTGATCCATGAGGTTTTACCTTTTTTTCTGTCTGGCTAGAATGTTTGTTGTTGGCGTTGACCCTGCTATAGTCACAGTGCTTGCTAGTTTTTCTACTTGATCCTTCTTAGGTTGCACTAGCTTTGAAATTTTTGTGTATGAAGCATTTTCACCTTTTTAGAGAACATTATTTATGTAACCCAAAATTCTTACTTTCCTACACAATTTTCTAATAAGATAAGAAAATGGAAGAGTGAGCTTTCCTATCTTCTTTTCCTTGAACCTTCTTTGAATTTCTAGAAATAATAAGTATGCCATTGATGAGTGGCGAGGTACCCCTACACTCAACCATACGAAACGAGCATAGCATGCATGATCCAGTCGAACTCCATAGACTAAATGCCTAAACCCCCCATGGAACACTTGGGGTTAATCATTCGTTATCTTCCTAGACTTGTTGTTGTCACGGTGTATGGTTAAGTAAGTCCAAGGTATATGATTTTTTTGGTCTTTTATGGTTTTATGTCTTCTATACTAAGAGCAAAGGGTTGAGAAACTAGCTAACTCTAACTAAGGTCCTAAGTCTAAATTAACTAGTTTCAGGATCCATTCCCACTTACCGTACACACCTTGAACTATGCAACTATGGCTACCAAATGCTAATCATTACTGGGATCACCACACATAACACACGTGCTCGAAGTGGTCATACTGAGGCACCTAACTAGCCTAAGTGTGACGAGCAGCCGATTCCTTGACTAGCCATACACATCCATAGATGCTCGTAATCAAGTCGTACTTGTCCCATGTTCTAGGAGATAAGGGGAAGAGAATCTAATAGCAATGAGTAGTCGATTCCTTGGTTAGTCGTACACATTCGTCAATGCTCATAACCAAGTCGTACTCATGTCACGCTAACAACAGGTAATAAATAACATGTAAGAAATAACAAATAATAAACCTATTCCATGCACTGCAAGGTTTATCCACAAAGATCGTCTTTATTTCCATACACAACTTGCGTTCAGGTACAAAGCTACTTGAATAAAGAACCATTCACTTGGGGACTCCTACTACGGGCACATGGAAAATATTCTATCTCTGGGGTGATCAATCTGCCATAGCTTCGCTACTTCTAGCCTAGCATGAGAAATGAGGGGAGTGCCGCCTCTTATTTATAGATTTGGCGATGGACCGCAATATCGCATGCGCGATAGTGCAAGGGACGACACGATATCGCGACAACCGTAATATCGCATACGCGATATCGCGATGCATGCGATATCACGTCTCATCATACCCCCATGACTGAATGAAAACTCGTCCTCGAGTTCTTTACAATAATATCAGGTAGGTATGGAATTATTAAGGGGAATGGAACTAATGGGATGACATGTGAATGGATCATTATTACAAGACTTGACAAAATTGGTGTTCATGAAAACAAGGGTGAACACCTTATTACAATGACATCAGGCCTTTGTTAGCAGCTGAGAAAGAAAGAGAGAAAGAAGTGTTGTTGCTGCCAACACCAAGATTGCACCTTCATTTTCCATCCGTAAGTGCGCCATCGATCTAGCTACTTCAACGCTACTCCACTCCAAGTGTTTGCTCTAGATCCAATCCATTGTTTGCATGTCCACCATCTACACACACAACATAATCATATATTAGCAAGGGTAATTGAATCATCATGTAATTGATACCTTGCTTCAGTGTAAGTCCATTGGCTAGGTTCTGGTATGGCTAATATGGATCTGGGAATATATTAAGGATGACTACCAAAGGTGTAGGGGTTAGGAAGAAAACCAAAAATTGCGGGGCTAGGAGAAAATCGAAAAAATCAGGCCCCGTACCCCCATGACTAATCGTGAACCTCCGGTAGCGTTAGAATGAAGAAAGAAAAGGAGGAAGAAAGATAGATAAAAAGGGACAACTATGGCATTGATGAAGTGGATGTCAAGATGAAAATGAAGTGGATGTCAAGATGAAAAATAAAATTAATTGCAAAATGTTAAGGAAAAGAAGTTAACTAATGCTCCAAATAGGAATATCAATGGGTCCTCCCCAAAGTAAGTGCATGCCCTTAATGCCCTGACAAACCCACATTTAAAGAGTCCATAGGCCCAGGGTATGTCATCTAGAACAAGAGTTAAAGTCTTAACCACAAGCATTTACCAAAAAGAAAACAATGCATCGACCAAAATATATACACTAATGATACAACCAGCAAGGAGGTGAACAATCGAGAGAAGGATGGAGAGAAGAGAAATGGAATGGAATCCCAAGAACAAGGTGGTGTACAGCCCCTGGTGTGTTTGATGATTAATGTGACTTGGCAAATCTCATTCCAACTCCAACCTCAAACCAACCACATCCAGTGACTTCGCATCAACA
>MNCI01017160.1:117752-149055 GCA_015680685.1 Gnetum montanum | reverse complement strand
TATGAACTATGAACCCATCAAATCCAAGAGCTTGTTAAGCAGGTAGCAAAAGAAGAAGGAGAATTGGCTAGATGGGAGAGTGTTGAAAAACATCAATGGGACCAAAATCTCAACTTAACAAAGGTCCATAATCATAAAAAGGAGAAATCAACAAATCTCAAGGTGGAAACATCATCTTTGCGTATACAACAATCATTAGAAGAAGTCGAGGCAAAGATCAATAAGATGTTGGAATGGATGTATCAAAAGTGTGGAGAATTTATCGAGATCATTGGAGATAAAGTTTTAACAACCCAACAAGCAGGACAAAACATTAGACAATCGAAAAGAAGGGATAAGGAAAATAAGAGCTCAACTACCAATCATACATATGAATGTAACATTTGCCTGTACAATCACCCCAAGGGCCAATGCCCAATCTTGTTATATTTACATGAGCATTGGGGAAACACGTTACATCCAGAGTTCGTATAGAGATACTGTGTTCGATCATAGTGGCAACAATCCCAGTCATGGGGGAGACCACCCTTAGACTGGAGACACCCTTCATATCATCCGAACCCAAATGCTTATTTTTTTTAACATCCTATTTCTCCAACTAGGCCAACGCACTTTATCTCACCACAGTACCATTCTCCTCAATATTATCAGCCCATGCCTTCAACACAGCCATCACCTTGTGCACCTTATACTCCTCCTAACTTTCAACATTCTCATCTTTTCCCTCCTCCCACAGTGCCACCAACTGTTCCTAAGGTGTCTGCACCATAGCAACAACTCACAAACAGTACTTGTGCAAATACTTCCAATAGTAGTGAGAGGCCTCCTCAACATCAAAAGCGTCCCTTCTTTAAACATGGGAATAAGAAGGGACATCACAATTCCGAGGCCACTGCATCTTCCAACCCAGCACAAGTTTCACACTATGGTGCATCCTTACCTTCGAACCCAATGCCTCATGTAACTTCATCAAGGCCACCAGCTCACACTCCAACAACAATATGGCCTAATGAATGCATGAATGGAGAGCGACAACCCAATCCTTGCATACCATCTAAAGGTCGCGAACATCATAGTAGGTCAACTTGTTATCCGAGAACTGCTTCGTACAAATTTCCCCACTATGCTTATTATAATCAAGTGTGTGAAACCTGATGGGTTAAATATGACCAAGCCAGAATACTTCCAACATGCAAGAATCCCCATCGTCAATTATTAATCCTTGTCATCCTCAACCATTTAGCTATGAGGAATATCCCCCATTCTAATAGCAAGCAGGATTAATAAATACTTTTCATTTTCTTTGATTTTTCAAGTTTTTGTTTTCCAGTTTTTCATTTTTCAACTTTTTGTTTTATCTTTTTATCTTTTTGTGCTTTTGTCTTTATACGTTTTTTGTAAGTAATCTCTTCCTTGAATAAAACACTCATGTGGATCATTGGTTGAGGTGTGTTTTATGTTATCATGTCCCGAGTAATCAATTATTTGGACAGTGAGCCCATTACACCCACTCATCCATTCTACAAATAAGAGGTTTTGTTCGAGGGTACAATGATATTCTTGACATTCTTAAAAACTTAAAATTAATTTTTTGTTTATTGTACCTAGAATGAAGGACGATGGACCAAGAGGGAATGATTAGGGTGTGACATCAAGGGGACTTGCGGATTCTCTTTGGTGATGTCTATGGAAGTTATCATGTAACGTGGTTGTACTAAGATCCTTGTAGATCTAATGAAAATTGGAGTAAAAGTAATCAAAAGGGCACTCAAAAATCCAATGCTGTTCTAGGGAGTCCCACTGGAAAGACATGCACCCATGCCTGAAGGTTGGTGGCTTCTCTGGATTCAGTATTCAAAAAAAAAGAGAAAAAAAAACACAAAGAAAATAGAAAGAAAAGTGCCACAAAACAAAAATCACTCCTCCCTTGAACAAAATGCCATGCGATTGTACACCTTGTTGTTATGGTACTCTCATAGTTGTTCATCATGGGACAAAGCAATGCAATGTTACTGATTAGAGGAATGGACTTGAACCTGATCTTGGAATGATGGGTTAATGACACCCTAATCATGCTTTACACGCAGGATTCACTGTCCCCTGGGTCAGTTACCTCATGTCCCAATCTCTACGATCCCTTTCTATAGTTCGTCTCATCTCACTGTTCGTGTAATTGTAGCTCGTGTCCTGTATAGCATAGAATTTTTATCTCATTCCGGTGATATTTACATGTGTGTGTTTTGTGGAGTTAGTGCAAATTACATTTAGTGCCCACGGACACTTTAAGTGTGGTTACACAAGGGCATTATAGGTTGAAGCTTGCTTTGGGGAGGACCCACTTGTGTAATCTTTTGTAATTCTCACTCATGACATAGCTTACACACACCATTTCTTACTGTCAGCATGATTTTTCATAACACTCTTTCCCTACTATTATCCCTTTGAATTTCAACGTTCTGATGTACCATTACATATCTTTTTTCTTACCACCCAAGGTTTTGTTGATAAAATCCACACCCTCATCATCAATTGTGCTTTTCGAATTAATGGAATTACCTTAGAACTCCTACATAATAGCCCAATGTCCTCAACTTCCAACGTTAATTTTGAAAAATTCTTTAAAAATTCGGTATTTTTTGTTGTGCCTCATATCACTAGGAACGTGATATCGCATACGTGATGTATCGTACACGATATCGCATACGCAATGTATCGTACACGATATCGCATCACCGCAACCTATAAATAGGTGAACTCCCTGCAACACTTAGCATCATTTTGTCATTCACATGGGGGAGTTTTTGAAATTTTTCTCTGCAACTTGCGATTGAGAAACCCTTGCTTTTCTCACTATATCTCGCTCGCTGGTACTCCGATTTTAATTCCATTTGAACCTGCTTAAACCCAGAGTGTTCAGCTTAGTCGTGGGGGAGGGACACTTGCCGAAAAGTGCCTAACATTTTTGAAATTTATCATCATCAAAAGGACATCATCTAGGGTAATTAACTATAACACTTAGAAGAATTGTGCCTAAAAATCATTTAATCCTTAGGTATACCGAGAAACTAAATTAGAAACCACCTAAGTCACAGGACTCATTATTATAGTTTTTAGGCAATATCACACGTGATAACATAAGATCATTAATTAAGGCAAGCAGTAAGGTATAACTTAACTTCAAAAACAACCTTACTAACGCTTGACCCATGTGATTGCAGATGGCCTCGAAACGTGGACAACAAGAAGGTCCTACACAGGGTGGAAGCAAATGATCTTGGAGAGGTGGAAGACAAGTACTTGCTGGACAACATGTAGAATAAGAGGAGCAATCATTCAGCATTCATCAAGATGAACCTCCTACCGGACGGTCCGGTCCAGCAAAAGGAGGAGTTTCTGTAGCGCCTGAACCAGGAAAACAACTCACGTTGCCCCAAGATTGCGTTCAGGTTATTCACAAGAAGTCCACATTCGATGCTATGATTGTGGAATTGAACTTTGAATCATTTGCAAAGTTCGCTCCTAAGGCTGTTAGGGATCACCTCAAAGGATCTCCCTTATGGCCTATCCTCTCTAAAAGCGGTGCCTGGTACCTAGGAGAGACGTACCAATTTTGGCACAATAAGGATCAAGGCACCACTATTAATATTTGTGGTGTGACAATTGACTTCTCTATGCAGGCCATTTTGGAAGTGTTAAACCTTCCGAATACAGGGCCCAAGGTTGCTCGGTTATCCACCCGTTCAAACCCCGATGTGCGAAAGGATTGGTTGGAGAAGGCTTATGGCAGAGAGAAAACATTTTGTGAGTTGACGATGGAAGAGAGGGTTTACTTTTAAATTGGAACATATCACCTCTTCCCCACAAAGGGCCTAAAAAGAATATCAATGTATGCGGCTAGAGGATGTGTAGTGTTGATGGGAAAGGTTAACACTAACCTACCCCATCTATATTTGACGGAGATCTTGAGGTGGTTCGAGGAACGAAAGACAGGGAAGATGGCATTGCCTTTCCCTTGTCTTATCAGAAAGCTTTGCGACGTGCTAGTATTTGGGGGTACACCAATGATGTCCTCCAAAAAGCCCAGATTGCTTCATATGCTGAATTGCTAAAGGTGCCAGCTCCAAGGAAAAGCACTGGCGAAGAGTTGGGACCAGAACAAGAATAAGAATAGATGGCTGGACCAACTACAACTCAACTTGTAGGACCTAGTCAACCTCTAGCCATGAGTCCCAGCCAACAATAAGAAGTAGGGCCTAGCACAGGCTAGGATTAGCCACCACCGCCGCAAGACTACAGACTGTCGATGAGCCATCTTAGGGCCATCGCTGAGATGGTCAATTGAGGAAGTCATGATGATGCAAACCTCTTCCGCATCATCGATGAGGCCATTCAGCCTATAATTTCATTGGATCGCACAAGGGAAANGGTACGTTGAAGGATTCTTTGATGTGGTCTGTGACCACTTCTGCAACTCTCATGGNGTTAGAGACTGGTGAAGGGGCCACTGTGGTGGTCATGCAACACCAGAATACCATGAGAGTTGCAGAAGTGGTCACAAACCACATCAAAGAATCCTTCAACGTACCTATTGTGCCACCTACAGATCTCTCAGGAGCACGAGATGCTCAAACTTTGGTCAGAACCTCAATAACTCCTACAGAACATGAGGATACGCTTGATCGATTGCTTCAAATAGGGCAAGTAATGACGTCCATGTTTGACATCCCTCAAGATGTTACAGCAATTCAATCAGACCTCATTTCCACAAAGGGGAAGCTGATCTTAATAGAAGTGAGGGTCGAGCATGCTAAACCTGAAGTGCAAAAACTACAAGAGTAGTTTGTGGCCCTAGAAGCAGCACAGCGAGATCCTCTGCAATTTGTTCCCGTAGACCAGCTAGAAAATTTTAGAATGGAGCAACTAACTAAATTAATCACAGAGAATAAAAAGGTGGCTGACAAAAAGGAGAAGGCTATTTGGGATGCCTCTGGAGCACAAGCGCAAACCCATGTGCATCTTAAGGCACTTAAGGCCTTACAAGAAGAAAACAAGAAGCTGGTTGCAGACAACCTTCGATTGACCACTATAGAGAAGCAAAAGAATGTTCTCAATGAACACTTTCATCAATTACGAAAACAATTCATCTAGGTCAACTGAGACGTAAGCCATTTAGCCAGAGAAAATCGAACCCTCTCAATGGAGGAGGTATGCGCCATTCGTTAAAAGTCAGCGATTGAGATAAGTGCGTGGTAGAATGAGGCTAAACGACATGAGAAGTTGAAGGAGCATTTTCGTGATCAAGTGGGGATGTATAAATAGATCCTTGAAAAGGAGATCCATATGGCCAAGGTCCAAATCAACACTATTAGTGCTCAACACATTGACTGGCAGGCCATATTGGACACATATGCCCTCACCCACCAAGCTGAAGTTAAGAATCGAGACCTATAGATTCAGGACTTGACAGAGTACATGGAGTTGGTAAATCTAAGATATGCCAACCTTGCCATGTTAATAGCAGGTTGCCTGAGGTCAGAGCTCGAGCAGCAGGTAGCAACCACCCACATCAAATACAAATCAGAATTTGCACAGCGTAAGAAGCTAGTGGAGAAACTGGATGTTGCAAATTCTGAACTTGAGGTGCTAAAAGCCAGCTACTAGGGATAGAAAGATGTCACAATAGACTTGGCTCGATGGCTAGCAAAATTTCATGAGTACAAGGATAAAGCCAGGGCCTATGAAGAGGAACGACGAGTGTTCACGGCTTGGTATGTTAAGGCCAACCAAATGTTTTCGCAACTACCCTATCCGTGGGGGGTGCCAACTCCATCAAACGTTAGAACATTAGCATGGATGGTACAAGACCCTCGAACTGAAGAGGAGAAGCTCCAAGCCATACTTCAACATCATCAAGCCTCAAAGCCTAGAGCACAAAACAAAGGGAAGGCACCAATGGAGGAGCCACCGCCACCAAGAACTACATGAGTTCCAAATTTTTGTAATTGTAGCATATCCTGTGTGTTGTGTCTTTATTTTGTTTTCTTCCCACACTGCGACATCATCCCATTTTTCCATCTAATAATCCCATACCTATCCACTATGTAATCACTATAACTTGAGGATGAGTTTTTATTCAATCGTGGGGGTATGATGAGACATCATTTGGGGCAACTGCGATATCGCGTACGCGATATAGCATGCCCAGACGTGATATTGCGTACACGATATCGCAACCCACCGCCAGTTCTATAAATAAGAGGCGGCTCTCCCTTGTTTCACAGTTTTATTTTTAGATTGTAGCTAGACTCTGTCAGTTTTATCCCTCCAGAGTTAGAATATTTTCCATTGTATGCTCATAGTGTGGTGAATGTAATTGTACGGCATCCTTTATTCGAATGTGACGTACTTGGACACGCACATGACCAGAAATAAAGATCGAGATTACTTCATCATTGCAGCATTCACTTTTTTTATTTATTTATTTAATTTTTATTTACTGCTTTCCTAATTAGTCTCTCTCACCCTTAAACTCATGTTGAAATGCAAAATGAATACGACTTGATTACGAGCATTTAAGTGTGACTACTTGGTAACCTAGTAGCGTACCTAGGATCTACGCTTGGTAATCCCAGTGGTAGTCGTGCACGAAGTCCAAGATGTGTACGGATAATCAAGGAACGAATGCTCATCGCACTTGGGCTAGATTAGATTCTTTAACCCTTTCTCTCTTAGCTTACATAATATTACTTTCCATTTCCTTCAGGAGTAGCATTAGATTACAAAACCCATCATACACCTCACTCTGGACTAAACCATACGTGACAAATATAATACTAGTCCAGGTTGGAAAATAGCGAACTGCAACCTAAGGCTAACTGTCTAGGTGCCACAACTAGTCCATCTATGGAGGTTGACCGAATCGTGCGTGAAAATGCTTGTATTCGTATGGTTGAGTGTAGGGGTACCTCGCCACTCATCAGTGTGTTATAAGAAATCTTAAAAGGTTCGTACTATGGTGGGAGCATGTTTAAGATGTAGTGCACGAGAAAAGATTCTAACATCTCAACCTCAAGTGTTTTGAGTTGAGCTACTATATCCCTCATTTGCATGATGTGCTCATGCGCACTACAAATTTTAGTAAGCTTCATGGATGAGAACTTCATTATTAAGGTGCTAGCCAACAGTTTGTCCAATAACTCAAACTGTTCATCAGTTGCTTTTAACAAAATGTGCACATTATCATACTGTTCCAGTGAACCATGCATATTAGCTGAGATCTTGGTTTTTATGAACATGACATAGAGACAATTAGATCGCTTCCATTTTTCATAATTACCAATATCATTCGGATGGTTGGTTGTTGTAACAGTAGGTGGTTCATCCTTATGGATCGCATAATCAATGTTCATCCAACCTAAATGAAGAAGAATTCTCTCCTTCCACACCTTATAATTATCACCCTTTAATTCAAAAATGTCACATTTAACATTAGAGTATCTTACAGGTTGTACAACTACATAATTAAACATGCTTATGTCACTAAATTTGAGGTTAAAATACCATAAGACATGTTTACCAATGTAAATCATGTAAGAATATAAATCAAATGGCATAAAATTGCCCATGGGCTAAATTTTAATTCATATAGATTCATATATCCTTATAATGAAATTGTTAAATTATATCCCTTTTCTTAATCCCTATGGGTAAATTAAGAAAAATAATTTAACATATCAACCAAATTAATCATATTAAATACAATAAAAATTCCTATGGTATAAAGTTTATTATATTACATATGATTAATCATAATTTAATTTTCTATATGTAACCCAAAACTTTTAACAATTTTTGCACAATTAAAGATGCTATGGATACTCTCTAATTAAATAGAAAAAAAATCACAAGTTACAATTTTATGTAGAAAAAACTATGCATTACAAAATTTTTAATATTCTTTAAATAGAGCAACTTTATGCTTAGTTCAAAACCCCAAAATATCACCTAAATGGGCACCCGTCACACCTTGCAAAAAGGACCCACATAAACTAACACCGCAGAGGTTAGTAATTTTACAAGGATGCACATCACAATCATAAATAGGCCTTTCACTTACTAACTAATAATAGGCCGCATCAATGAAAGGGACTAGAACTGCAATCTTCTTGTGATTTGTGGTGCATTTGTTCTCTCATCAAGAATGAATTTATAAGCCATATAGTTAGTTACCATGAGAAATTAGAAAAAAATAAGAGACACAATGCCAATGCGTAAACATGTTACCAGATATGGAGGTCACCTTGATGCGTTAATGTACATGTAAACGTGAAAACGCGTAAGACATGTTACAAATGACTCTACTTCCTAAGAATGAAAATAAGACTCAAACAATATTTCTTGATGCTAGAGTACCTAGTCTTACAATCTAAGAAAGAATGAGATATGTAATATACTGGAAGATCAACTCCATCTTCTTGCCTTTGAGAGAGCATGACAGACATGGAATGGTTGGATTTGGAAATATATATCTATAAAGGTTGATTAAATTATGGAAGATGTAGAACAAGAAGAGTAGTCAAAGCTTCTTTGATGAAATTAAAGGTCTTTTGACACTTCTCATTCCAAATGAAAGAGGTCAATATACAAAGCAAATGAGTTAAAGAATGAAGATGGTCAATGAAGTTGGAAATAAAGTGGTGAATCGATTAAAGATGAAGTTGTAAATACACATATCTCAAATATTTCTAGGTGGTGGAAGATCTAGAATAACTTTAACCTTATCAAGGTCAATAGCTATACTATCTTGAGAAATAAGGTAACCTAACATCTTTCTTGTGAGGACCCCAAAAATGCATTTATTGGGATTAAGATGAAGGTTAAACTTGTTGCAATGTGTTAGAACATGGTCTAAGTCAAAAGCGTGATCAATTACCATGGTAGATTTGATGGTTAAATTGTCAACATAATCATTAACTATTTTGAACATTGTATCATTAAAGATAAAGGTTATAGCTCATTAATAAGTAGCTCCAGTATTTTTGATTCGAATGGACATTTTAGTATAGCAAAATGTTCCTCAATGAAGCTTGAATGTGGTATATTGCTGGTGCTTTGGATTTATCTGGATTTGGTTGTAACTAAAAAACCCATCCATAAAGGATAAAAGAGCATGATTGGCTGTAGAGTCTATGAGCTAATGAATGTTTGATAAAGGAAAGTCATCCTTAAAAGTGCCCTTATTAAGGTCTCAAAAATCAATGCATATATGGATGCCATTATTCTTTTTGGGAACTACAACCATGTTAGAAACCCAATGGGGTGAACAAAACCAACATTCTAGAACTTGCTAATCTCTTTTTTTATAGCAAGAGCTATAACATGATGGATTTTTCTAACCTTTTGTTTAACAAGTTTAGACCTTTCTTTTAAGATGATGTTATGTTGAACTAGCTTTGGGTCTATACCGAGCATATTGTTGTATCCCCAAGTGAAAGTAATTAATTACTATTGCAAGATTGCTAAGATAACTTCCTGTGCAAGATTGCTAAGATAGCTTTCTAAAGGTCTTAGGAAAGAAAGGTAGTAAGTTGAAGAGTCTTTTGTTCATCACCTAATTGAAGTACGAGTATTGAGCCATAAAAGTGTGTCAAATTGAAACATTAAATGAGAGATCAAAATTGAAACTAACCAACACAATACATACATTTGTAGAACTTAAGCAAAATATTAACTATGTCAAATTAGAATATTATTGAAATCAAACCTATGACTTACAAACCACAAGCTACATGGTTTAGCCAACTTAGCAATGCCTTGCAAACTTGAATATGTTGCAATTGATGAGAAAGCTAGTATGGTTCAAAATGTCTTGCAAAAAAGCAAAATGCAAGTTATGGATGGTATAAGTTACATCATAGTTTTCTTGCTCAATACTTTTATTTTGTCCATCTTTGGCTCATGTTCGAATGAATTATAATATTAATTATAATTTGCAAATTATTTTCTTTTAAATTAACCCTATATGCTTGGTGCATTATATTAATGATGCTTTCAACTTTCTTCAAAATGTGTAGATGGTTTGTAACTGTCCAACAAATCCTTTGTACTTTTCTAGGCATAATAAAAATCTCCACTTTTTAGTTTTTACTTATTTTAAGTATATTAGTGAGGGCCAACTCAAGGACATAGAACTAACATGAAACTTTTATTGAACTTATAAGACAGGGTTATCCATTGGAATCAATTCCATAAATTAGAGTATCCAAATCAAGTGTAGCTGATATCTCATTATTTTAACTTGTATAGATAAGATGAGATAAAATACCACCAAAATGGCTATTTCTTCAAGTATTCTATGTATATATTTAATCCTCCTTCATTTTCTACCTTTTTCTCAATAATAATATTTTCATAAATTGAAAATCACTTAGTAAGATAGGTTAGCCAACCCCATCCAACCCTATTTTAAAGAAACAAGGCAAGGTTTTGTATTGATGAGATAAAATACACCACACAAATGACTATTTTATCGAGGTTCTATGTATATCATTTTCTACATTTTTCTTAACAATAATATTTTCATAAATTGAAAATCACTTTGTAAGAGAGTAACCAACCCTATTTTACTTGCATCAAGTCAACATAAAAATGAAGAAGATTACTTAAAAAACCTGGAGAATCTTTCAATGAAGTAATTATTGAAAAGTAAACTCATGTAGTTAACATCGGAAGACTTCACAAATTTGTCAATGATCGGTGACTCAAAAATAATTATTTCATTATTTTCTTAACAAAATTTACGAAACATCGTTACAGAGTATACTATCCAGTTTCTTTTGCGGTTGCCGTCCATATGGTTTGCATTGTCTATATCGAAGCTTGAACTCATTCACGCATTTTATTCATAGCATCTGGATATTACATAAATTCAAGTGGTGGACATGAATGCACCGACATCAGAAAACAAAAATGAACCCACACCATGCATGAGTAAATAAACAAAATAACAGAGAGGGAACCAGAAAAATTCCTTTCAAAACCCTCCTTGTGTCCACGTGGCACAGACATATATCATCATCATGCTGATTCATTTTTGCCATAAAGTAAATGCCAAAAATAGATTATCACTATAAGGTAGGTTTTCAAGGGTCAATGTGTAATTTTTCTCAACAATTAATTTACTTTCTTGTCATAGAATTTTTACTTTTACTAATGTGTTCTTTTGTCTTAAGAGAGAGTTTTCTATGCATATCTCTCTCTGGCTTTTGCATTTGCATTTCTTTGTGGCTGCTACAGCCACGTTTCTCTCATTCACAGTGAAAGCTTGAACACATCAACTTCCGAGCTAGCATTAGAGCTCTGCTTTTCGTTGCCTTCCTGATGGTGAATGTGAGCAATCTTCTTCTATGTTTTCTGCCTACGTTTTCTAGAATTCTAGATTTTGTTTGTAAAGATGCTTAAATTCATTATAGATGGCTTTGTTTTTTGCTGAACTTAAAGTGAACTTCATTTTGTTTGTGTTCAGCAAAACATTATGAAGCTCGATATGAGTTGCCTACGTTTTCTAGAATTCTAGATTTTGTTTGCAAAGATGCTTAAATTCATTATAGATGGCTTTGTTTTTTGCTGAACTTAAAGTGAACTTTGTTTGTGTTCAGCAAATCATTATGAAGCTCGATATGAGGTGCGACAAGTGCAAGAAGGTCACCTTGGATTGTGTTGCCAAGATCTCAAATGTCTAGCATAGGGTTGGAAATTTACATCCATATACCTAGAGATTTTTGTTGTTAAAAAGTTTAAAATTTTTAAATACCTATATCTTCACATTAGTATTTTTCAAACATGTTATTTATAAGGTATAACTAGTGTTTAAATAGTGGGAAAATATATTGGCAAATTAGGCCAAGTTATATTTAAAAATCACAAAAATAATACCTACATCTATTGATTTCCTTATCAAAAATAAGGTTTATTATAAAAGTTGTGCAGACTTGGGATGGTAAAATTTCTCATCAAGCTAATGATAAATGGCCAACTTAGAAAACCATGGGTAGAACAAAAGGGTGATTGTAAGATTGGTTTTGAAATTCAATGTGTTGTTGCTAATTCAAACTAAACTACAAGAAATTTGATATAATTTTTTTAAAATTTAAGATATTTTCACCTCTTTTGAATAGTTATAAATTTTTGGAATTACCTTTTAATCTTAGAACCTTAGCTTTATTTTCTTGATTTTAAAATTAGTTTTAATGCTATTGCTACAATTTAATCATAAACTTTAAAAGTCAATGTATTATTATTACTCATTCAAACTGTATAATGAAAAATGGAGATAAGTTTTCTTAATTTAACATGTTTTTACATTTACTCTATTAGACTTACTTTTATTTTTTCATTTTTATTTTTTATTTTGATATATTTTATTTAATTTGAAAACTAATTTTTAAAAACAACCATGCAGTCAATTTCCTTTAATAAGCACCTGGGACGTCAATTTCCAACCCTGACCTTGCCTTTTTGCCTTTTTATTTTTGAAGCCGGTTCTTACTAGTTTACACCCTGTAAAATACTTCCCTTTCTGGGGTTCCTTACTTATTACTTATAATTGTCTCGAGCTGCCTTTCATGGCTCAATTCCACTTTTTACTTGAGTGATCTGTGGTTGCTTGTCAATTTTGACACAGTAAGCAAATTCCAAATGTTTTGCCTTGATTCTCAATTGATTTCCTTGAAAATTTGTTCCTTGAATATAAACAAAATACGACATGCTTTTGTTATTTATTTATAAGCTGTACATCTACATAAAGGTCAAGCTACTTTTTGACAATACGAAAGTAATGTACTGCACTAGTATATCTTTGTCGATCTGGTTCAAACACCTAAATCTAAGATTCCAAAATGAAGGCTTTCTCAAAATCTAAGATTCCAGAATGGAGGCTTTCTCAGAACGTTCGTTAAAAGAATCATGCGGGAGCAGCCATGTTTCCTACACTTCGAAACTTCAAATGCTAAGAGGTCCTGTGGAGTCTTTTTTTTGTCGAGTTATCGGTCAAGTGAGATTTCATCTTTTATAGAAGTGGCGCCTGTGGTTGCCGTTCTCTTTCCAAATAATGCTGGACTCTAACCTGTACTGACTTAAATCGTCGGTGTAAGGCTGGAAGGGAAACAGAAACAGACACCGAGGGATCGTCGGGCAGCCACAGCGGACCCTGCCTTCGCTTGAGGGCAAGCTGGAAAAGGGTGGCATTAGTGGTGTTTCATAACCCAATACAACGTTACCCAAGATTCATTGAGCACATGAGAATAATAACATATAAAAATTGGCTCCCTATTAACCATGCTTCTCCATCACACATTTGGGTGTTTACAGAAAAATATAACTGTTTATTTTATGTGTTTCAAAAAGCATACCCAAGATGACGGTTATCCAAGATTTGCTGAGCACACTAAAATAATAATAAAAATTGGCGCCTGCATCAAATGTTTTCCCCGGGTAACAAAGATTCTCCATCATACACAAAAATTGATAATTTGGGCATGTGCAGAAAAAAAAATGTTTATTTTATGTGTTTAAACATTTTTTTTATGTAGGATCTTGACCAAGGTTTGATTCTAATAAGCAACCCCAGCTGTTATTTCGTAAGCGATTCTGAGACTGGGTGTTTCATTAAAGTTAAAGAAAAAGTACAATTTTACTTTAAATGCATTCGCATGATATACCCCCACCCGTGACAGCCATTTTTTTAAGATCATGATAATAACATTGATAAATCCCACAGGTATATGCCAAGTTGTGCTGTATTGGTTGTGCACAATTTGCTTTTTGTGGTAGCTTGTGCAGAAGTTTCAGCCAGTTTGAAAAAACATTTTGTATTAGCTGTCACATTTATCATGGCAAGTCGTAGTGATTAACAAACAAAATAAGTTCTAAGTAAACAAAATAATGCTAACCTACCCTAATTATGGGCAAGGAAAATAATGAGACGACCTGAGGAACAATGTACCAATAAACAATAACAGAAAAAATCTGAATCCTTGAAAGAGAGATCTCGAGCTAGACTCTGTTATTGACAACAATAATGGAAGGAACTAGCATATATGGAAAAAGAGCTATTTATATGAGATCCAGAAACAGTTAGCTTGTAGCAAGGAACCATATGCTACATAGTAACATGAGTAAACAAGGATTTTAATATTACAATAACATGGAAAAACATTGGCCATAAAAACTGTCATCCAACAATCTCCCCACCTTAATTGTTACCTCAAATTGATGGGATTAAATAAAATATGATTATATTTGAATTAGAGAATAAGACACCAAAAAACTGAAACTGAAACTTTATTATGTTTGAAGACCCCAGGATAATACATTTTAATGGAAAATAAAGACAGACTCTACAAATTGACCAAGCACAAATGGGGGCAACAAAAACAAATCATATAAGTTTTTTTGCTGCAACATTATAATGCTGTCTCAAATGAATAGTCACAGCACAAAAAGAAAACACATGTAACTCATCCTCAAACATTCTTGACCCACACAACCAGATGCATTAACATCAAAGACGCTGTTGATTAAATAACTAAACCTCTGAAACAGCAAGAAACCTTACCATTAAAAGAGGCCCAGGACCTGTATGCTTGGCTATAAAGTTTTCATCCTCAAACTTACTGTCATAAATTGAAACACATCCACTGCCATCACCCTGAAAATTTGAGGGGATGAAAGGGAATGAGTTACAAATACAATGTACATATAAAAAGCACATCAATCAAAGAGGACAATATCTACCTTCACAAAGTCACCACCTTGAATCATGAAATCTTTAATAACTCTGTGAAACTGGCAGCCTTTGTAGCCAATAGGATTGCCTGTCTTTCTGTAAAAGTAATTAAAATGGAATTTTAATAAACAAAATAACATTACAAAGATAAGGGCATTGCATAGACAACTACTTTTTCTTTTTAAATAGTCCCTATTACACGCTGCCAGCAATTGCATGACTGTTCAAAATTCAGATTAACCTCCTCTAGAATTCATATCATAAAATACATATTAAATTGATTTATTTTAATATGGATGGCATCTTGGTTGGTTGAATTTGAAAGTATTATCTATGTACTTTGTGCGGAATTCATTTTACTTCATAACAGAAGCCTAACTACAAAATTGTTATCATACACCATAGATGATTACACTTTAACTGATCTGTTTACATGCAGCTTCTATGGAGATCTGCACCTAACTTTGTTTAAAAGAGTAATAATATTTTGGATTTTCTCATAAGCATAATTTTAGTGGGTCCAACATTTGTGCATTTGAAATGCAGCTAATTGCTGACACATGAAATAAGCTAGCCAACTCATAGGCAATGTTAATGTTACTATGTTTTCCAAACTCATTCTCAGACCCTAGAAGAAAAAAAAAACCTAACATGTGGGAACACATTGCCAAAATCATAAAACCTTGAGAAAAATAGGATAACTACCAAAGAAAAGACTAGTGCCACATTCATATTCATATTTTCTTTCACGTTACCTTCCCTGAGACAGCTAGCAATCTAACTCATATGATAATACATAATGCTAAAATAAGAAGCTGTAAGCCTTGACATCATCAAAATCTCTGATGTAGTAGAGAAGATGCAGGTCAGACAATTAAGCTTAAACATCACTTGTACACAATTTCTAAGTTTCAAAACAGCATTGCTACACTTGCAAATTTAGCTGTCTATCTGCTAGGTACACCAAATTTTCAACATTCCTTGATACACTATAATTTGACTTTAATCCCTAGACCAATTTTTGCAGCAATGTCCAGCAATCATACTCTGAACTACTGAAACCTCGTTCAAACTTTCCATCCTTCGACATACTCAAGACACATATGTTATAATCAGATCTGAAAACACACTACAAATGCTCTAGAGAAATTATTAGAACCCTACAGATCTGAATAAAACATTAGAGGCAAACTATTGCACTGTAGCAGGTCAAGAAACACTATAAATCACTCTCAAAACGTTCTAAACTTTAGCAAACATTTGCTATGATAACAAAATGAAAGTAGAATGAAAACAGTAAAAATAGCACAAAAAGACAGAGAGTTATGTGGTTCGGGCCCTTTTTACCATACTTCCACAACAATGCTGATCTGTCTTCTATTCTTCTCAAATCTTCAGGACACAGGCCATCCTTGGAACTTTTCCAAACACTCAATCTGTTATTCCAACAGATCTCAGATCAACACCAACAAAACTCACGTCTCCAAGGTAAAACCTTGATACAATGCTTTCACTTCAAAGCACACACTAAAGGCTACCCCAAGCCTTCTATTTATGAAAAAACATGAGAATCAAACCCCAATCCTAATACATGTGAGATAAAACACCAAGCCTCCTATTTATGAGGAAACATGAGGACCAAACCCCAATCCTAATACATGTGGGATAAAACACATCCTCACATCAAATGCAACATAAAAGGAAATACAACAATTAATGTATTTGTCTTCATTTTTCCAACAACATAGACAAGAGAGAACTTAAGCATATTCCAACCACTGGTTCTTCTGCACAATATCATGTTTCCGATCATTACCTTGCATAATCACATATCTATCATGCATGCAAAGTTACCTGACAGTGCTTATAGTTAAAGCTCAATTAAATCCTATTTATTCTACTTTTCAGCTCATGTCTTCTAGAATTATTGAAATCTTATTTATTCTACTTTCCTGCTGCTTCCTTCAACTCAGAGTAGAAATTTCAATAAAATAATAGTATTTCTTGAATAAAAGCAAGCATCAATAGAATATTTTTAGGCATACAAATCTAGGTAGGAAAATTTTGACATTCTTGATGTTTCAAAAATTTATCTTCTAAAAGAGTAAAATAAACCAAGATTTCAAATTAGGTGTGATTCTATTGAAAAATGGAAAACATACCTATACTTGCCAGTACAATATTGCCTGCAACATGCAATTCAAAAGAAAAAAACCATTGTCAGATCAGCTCATATAGAATAAAATAATTATAGAAAATAGCAGGGTCTCATTTTACATTCACTATGGCCCACAAATTATTATTAACAACCTATATAAGTCTATTCAAATGACACACATGGACAGAAAGAGCACCATTTAGGTTAATATGTAGTGTCAAAGAAATAGATTGCTTTGGCATAGATGGGTTAACATAGAAACAAAATATTACATATCTTCAACTTGTTTCACACCATAATATGCATCTCACATCATCACCCAGAGGCTTAATGCTCATGCTACCAAGGCAAGGTCTTGGAACGGTCAGTGAATAAGCAAATGCCTGACCTTTTTCAAGTGGCTGCGCCCATGAATAAAATGTATCTTACATCCATAAATAAATAAATAAATGAAGGAGTTATTTGGGTTTGGGTATTATTTAAACTGAAATTGAAATGTTTTTATTACATTTAGAGACCCTTAGGATCTATTGGATAGAAGAAATCTACATAGTATGTGTAGCAAACTCTTCATCAATAAAGTTATCAAGTTTCCTCGGTACTATTTCAAAAAGCTCAATTAAACTATTAGCTATAATTTTCCATTTGTGGTGACTTTGCATAAGAACAGGACATTCCAGGAACATGTGGTGCTTATCTTCAATTGCTCTTTGATTGCATAAAAGATAGGTTCTCTCTTCTCTTAAAACCTGGACTCATTTTTCTGGTTTAATTCTAAAATAATGGGATCCCAATCTTGCTCGACTGATTTGACATTATACGTGACAGAGTATAGGAGCAGATAAATAAGCTGTTTTTTTGTTGATGCCTCCTCTAACGCTTTAACTTCATCCCCTATTAATATCAAATTTTAACAGGTGAGAGTCCTTTGAAAATTTCCTGGTTTCCCAAATGTTTCATTTAAGATGCACTAAGAAAAATAAGCATGAAGAATGACCAACAGAACAAAGAAACTCCCAGAAAATTATTATCATTACAAATATAGCCATGAACAAATTGAAANAACTCCCAGAAAATTATTATCATTACAAATATAGCCATGAACAAATTGAACATATTACATCTTTTCTTAAGAAACCTGTTACAGTACAACATATCTTTATTTTCATTTATGAGTTCAATTTCTATTTTAGTAAACAACTTTGAGATTCCATGCACAAACATAGTCCAACTTCATATAAACACTAACCCAAAATTTCTAATTTAAAATCCATATTATTGTCATTGAAGGTTGCAACAATAAGGTGTTAGCTTAGTGGTACTGGCCTTGGCATGGAAACCCCAAGCCGCAGGTTTGATTTCAATAGGCAACACTGAGCTATGGATTTAAAAACAAAAAACAAATTTATAAAAGGAATTCTAAAACTGCTTTTGTACACAGTTTGAAACAGATCTACTTTAATTAAATACATGAGCTAGGATATGGTTCGATACCAAGCTGTCATTTGGTAAGAAAATATGTCATTTGTTAGTTTTCTATATCTCTACACAATTTATGTGTAACTATGCCTTAAAGATTTGAAATCTGATCACTGTGGCCAATAAACCATAAAATAACCATTGATACAACCTGGCTGCATATGTATGTATCCTTCGTCAAAGATCCCAAAGAATTCTTGAATGTTGGCCAGATCTACATTTTATTATTAAACCAAATTATCTTTCTACCTGTTAAAAGAAAACAACTGAAAGTACTAACAATCTAGTAACTGGAAACTATGCTTAAGATATGAAGAGTAGCGATCAGAGATACAGTGAGTCTGACAATTTATTTCAATCGAATGCTACTAAAACCGAGTACATGGAACGATCGAACACCTCCACTTTATTGACTGCTTTGTATAACTGCACTACGAAAATTCGCGTACAGTAACGAATGCAAACTTCGTGATGGAACTTAGATACAATGTCATAACATACATCTCGCATGGCGTAAAAGGTCATTGTGCATAAAACATTGTAAGCTCATTAGCAAGAAACTAACAGGCTGCTAATTTTCAATTTCAGTGAACTTCTTATACCCAAACTCATCCAGCGATTTCTACTGTGTGAAGGGTACCCATATGCTGAAATGAAAGTACAACTATTCATATCACCGGTGAAATGATTGTGAGATCAATATATCTAATGTTTGTTAATAATTTTTCATTTGACGGTAAAGAAAGATCTAACATGTAGGTTTTGTGGGAACTTCTTGAAAGCATTCCTCAACTGTTCTTCTCACCCTCATGTCCAACTAATTACAGAAAGCCCATCTAAGCATGATAGAACATAAAGCAGAAAGTATCTAAGAAATCTATTCATCCATAACTTTTTTAGGTCACGAAAATGCCTCGTCAAGTCATTGGCCTGAATTTCTATGAATCGCAATGGCTACCTGAAATTCTCGGCAGTTTTTGGAAGCAATGTTTGCAAACAGCTCCATCTTGATGCGGCCAGCGGGAATGGTGCCGATGGTGAGGTCGAAGAAAACGATAGGGTTCTTCGGGTTCGGAGCTTTCAAATGCCATTCTGCCACTTCTGCTGCTGCCACCGCGGCCACTGCACCTCCTGCAGCCGCCATTAGCGCAAGTGAAAACCGATACAAGCTCAAGCACAGGAGATTTCAGGCAAGAATACGCTGATTTCCCGCTGTCTTATGAAAGTGATAATTCTGTGCTTTCTTGATTTAATCACTTCGATTTAACTTTTGTAGGGAGAAGCTGCAATAGGTAGACTCTGGACAACCCAACCAGCTTACGGTGAAACTCCAATTTTGTCTCGCCGCGGCAAATGTCAGCCTTGGAAAGGCAGGGGTAACAATAACATTTTTGAGGCCACGTACAAGAAATTATTTGATGGCCTTCATAATGAGTGATCCTTTCTTACAAATTTCCTTGTAAGAAATAAAATGTAAGAAAGCTTAATAGAGTGTTAGCCAGCATGGCATGGTCGACTTTTGCTTATCTATATTTTATTATAGGCAATAGAGTCTATTCTATTGTAGGCAATACACCCAAGGAAAATGCCACCCTAATGCTAGCCAAGCTATAAGGAGGTTAGCCTATGGTGTTGATCATTAGCTACAATGAAACTAATTTGAAAAGTGATTATGTTCTCACTAATCTTTTTGGGACAAAGAGAAATTGAATTACATTAAGCTTTCTTACACTTTAGTAGGGGTGGGTGTCAACACCAAAAAATAAGATAATAATTCAAAAAAAAAATACAGAGTATATAAGATCATCAACATAGATTTGCAATCAATACTTTGAAGATGTCTACTCAATATAGGTTCCCAAACTTTTTTCTTTTTTTCTTTTTTTGGCTCTATAGAGGAGGGGGATGTGGGGTGGGTCGAATTGCAAAAATATTTAAAAATTTACATTATAACAAATTAATGAAGAGAGTGTATTAAAAAAAAACCAATAGTTTTGGGACTGCCTTTGAGGTTTTTATCCTTACAACCAATCTTAAAAGATCTCTCATCTAGGGTAGGAAAAGGATCAAGCCTTACTCTCATTTAGAAGGGCCTTCACAAATTTTCACTTCTTACTAAAGGGTCTCTTGTAAAAAGAAAGAGAAAACCCTCTCTAAAGACAAAAGGAAGCTTNAATAATAATAATAATAATAATAATAATAATAAACAAATAGTAGCAAAAGCTAAAAGCTTCTCATCCTTGACCATCCAAAACGAAAATAAATTTATACTGCCAAAAACAAATTAATTGTTTTGCTCGCAGTTGTAATTAAAAAGCAACAACTTTGAGAATTTGATATTTAACTCCTCAAGAAAATATCATAGTTATGTTTTTACTACTAGAACCTAAGTACACATTGAAGCTTCCAACTAAAATAGAAAATAAGCAACTAAAGATACGNACATTGAAGCTTCCAACTAAAATAGAAAATAAGCAACTAAAGATACATCCAAATGTAAATAAAGAAGTAGACAAAGTTGGTTGATCATCAATAATGATAGTATTGATGCTTATTTGAAAGTTGCTTAAGATAATGGATGTTCATTTTCAAGCATGATGTGCAACAAAACACTAAAAAAAAACATGAGAAAATGAGTCTTCACTTCCACAACAACAACATTGAGGAGAAATAATTCTCATTTGTACCCCTTGGATATATAGCCAACATGAATCTTTAGTAAAACTAAAACTAAAATTTTTTACTTGTGTCCACTAAGACCCCTTAGATTCATTGAACCAATTTGAGATTTTCTTTTTAAGAAATTTTTTATTAAAAATTTATTAACTTAGTGCTACCTAATGGAATTGATCTTGTGACCTAGAATAACTTAAGTAGAACTTTATAACTTCACACTACCCATTAGAATTGAACCAAAAAATTAAAGTTCCTAGATTAAGAGTCTTACCACTAGATTAATGTCTCATTATCATTGAAGAGCTTATCATTACTCGCTTGTGAGCCTCTTTATTAAGTTGGCTTCCTAAGTGCCTTTGTATCTATGGGATCCCTTTTTTGGGGGGTGTTGGAACTTGAAACAATTGAAACATAGGTGCACCCCAAAATTTATAGAAATTTATAACTTAGTGCTACCTAGTAGAATCAATCTTGTGACATGGGGCTACCACTAGGCTAACACCTCATTATTTGTGGGATTCTTTTTTGACACATCAAACCCTTCTTTAATGGCCTTAATTTGACACTTCAACTTATGTGATAGTGTCAGTTAAGGCATCCAAGGAAAAACAATGAGGTGTTATGCCCCAAGAATAATATTGATAATGAAAATGAAGCTGAAATTTTATTACATCTATATAGACCCAAATGATATATTAGGCAAATTGAGATTAAAAATTGCTTAGTTATCTTTTAATGGCAAGGGTTTCAACGATGAGGGTTTCAACATTGAATTGAAGTAGCAAGGAGTCTGGCATTAATATTACATGCAATGTGACATGATTCAGTAAGTGATGCTTCAAGGGGTACCACCACTTCTTTGCCATTCTATGAATTGCTTGATGATTTATATGAATGTATTACTTAGGAAATATCTGGAATGTATGTTTTCTTGCAAATTTTTTGAATCATTTAAATTTGGTTTGAAAAGATTGAGGTTTGGATACTGTCCATGCTCGTTATTCTTTAAACTCATTTTTGCTAGTAGAATTTGTTAATTCAACAATGGTTTCTAAGGCCCTTGATATTAGTGTTTTCAATCATCATCATGCTTTATTAATCATTTGAAAGTGGACTACCTCTTTTAATCTAGCATCTCTCGAATTTTGTAATGTTCATTGTTTTGTTAAATTGCTAAATCTTCCATTAGACTAATCAAGCATTCTAAAACCCTTGTTGCAACTAGTGAGTTTTGCATATTTCAATATATGATTGAAGTAGATCTCAATTTGCTTAAGCGAGAAATTCCTTTGCATGTTGGCAAAATTAATTTTGCACATAAGGTTGTTTATTACAATCTTCCAAAGTCATGTCACTATTATCATCGAGAGGATCACATGTTTGATACATGTTCTTTTACGTTGTGAAAAAAGGCAATGCAAGCATGACAACAAGAAGCTATTGTAAACACTGCTAAGGTTTCTTTTGTAAATGTTATAGATCTTGATATGGCTTTTTCCCTAGATGCTGCTAATCATGTGATGATTTCTTCTATTGGCATTTCAACAATTAGTCCACCCCTGTCTTTTACTATTGTTCAATAGAATGTATTTTTAAGAAAGGTTTTGATGAAATCAGATTCAAAAAATTCTTCAATGACTAATGAAATATATATATATGTTCCATAGGTTTCATAGAATCCTATTCTTGATTTAGATGCTTTTCAAATTATTCTTATAAAAAAGTCAAAGAAGTCTATTTATTAGTGATTACATGGCAAACCTTTAGAATGAATAACATGTTGAAGATATTTTGATTGCTAATAATTCAATTGCAGCTATTAGTCAACATATGGAGATAATATCTTTTGATAATGTTGATTCTTTTGATAGGGCAAGGGCTTCCTCCTCCTCCATTTGTTAATCTTTTCATGGAATGTTTGATTTCCTACCCTAGAGGGAAGGGTTTTCACGACTCGTTGTAAGGATGAAAACCTAAAAAGACATCCCAAAACAATTAAGGCTTTTTTTTAAAATGATTTGGAGTTTCTCCTCTCTATAGTACTCCTATGCTCTTGTACACTAGATTTTTACTTTTAATATATATATATATATATATGGGTCCGACACCCAGTATATTAGGCAAAATAACTTCTACAAAATACATAGTATAAATAAAATGTGAGTACAAGACATCACATTGAAAATAACAAAAATAATATGGAAAAAGAAAAATTTCCAATTTTAGGATGTCTACTCAAATGTATAATGTTAGAAATGACACTTTGAAAAATCTATATAGGAAAATTAATTATTAGTAGGAAGAAGGATAGCAACCCTAACAACATTTACATTTCTTTCAATATCATTGCTAGAACTTAAAATAGCAAAAATATTTGAAGTAAGAATAGAATGATGTAGTGAAATACCAATATTTGTAAAAAATATAAATTCTCCAAAAAATGATGATACATATTCTACAACACCATCACTTCATCATTTAATGTTGATCTTACATCAAGAATATTTACCATCAACTATAACATGCATTAGTTTTGATTATTAAATTAACAATGTTCTTGTCAAATAAGGACAAATTTGTCTTATGGCTTTCTATTCAACTAAAGTAATGCCTCTTATAATATAAGTAAAAAGATTCACAAAAGCTTCTATTATATGTAGTTTTTCTATTAGTTGATCATTTTTATATTTGACATTAACTTGTTCTTTTATATCATCAACTTCAATACGTTTTTCCTTTACTTGACATCTTTTTCTTGAGTAGAAAATGATAAGCATTAAACAAGTGATGAGCGGAAATGCTTTCCTATGCCCAACCATATGAATCACTAAGGCATTTACATATGATCTAGTCAAATTCCATGGACCTATAGTTCTCCAGTGCACTAGTTTCTTTAAGAAGTGAAATGGGTGTTGAGAACGTTAATTGTCTTCCCAACTACACTTCTGAAGCTCAAGGGTATGGTTTAAGTGTAATTGAGGTATATGATTTTTGTCATTTTATATTTTGTAAGTTTAATTGCCTACAACAAGAATGGAAGGTAGAGGAATTTAATATTTGATTATTTGATTGCCTAGCTAGCCTAACACAAGTACCCGTTTCCACTTTCTAGACACATCTTGAATGCATGTAGCACTTTTAGGTTACCAAATGTTAAACATTTTTGGGTTACCAAGTGCTACACGTATGGTTGAAGTGGTTGTGCATGTTTTTGTTAACAACTAGAAATTAACTGCTTAATGAAAATGCATTACAATAAAGTGCTTGAATGATGAATGCATTAAAGAAATATTAACCTATTCTTAGTGTTGTAAGGATGATTAAAGGATTTGTCTTTATTCCCATCACACTACTATGCTCAGGTACATCAATGCTTGAACAAAGGTTCATACACATTTAGACTCTTGCTGTGGGCACTTAGAAAATATTCTAACTCTAGCAAAAATAAACTATAAAAGCTTCGCTATCTATGACAAAAACTATGAAAAACTTATGAAAATTGAGCCAAAGTGCTATATTTATAGGCCAACATATACCCTGCGATATCGGATATTTGACATCGCATCTTGGACTCCGACATTGGGTATTCAATGTCGAGGCTCCAACATCGAATCTAGTCAAAACATGATTCATCAACAAGGATCCTTCACAATAACAAAACCTACTAGAGTTAAGAATATTATGCTATATATTTTGATGAATGTAAGTTTTTCCACCTTTTAAAATACCAAATTCCTTTTATGATTAAAAAATATTACCTTAAACAAAAAAATTATATATATATATATTTAGAAGCCAAATTGTGTAGAAATAGATTCCATATGCTTAATGAGATTAAGATGATTAACAATTTTCTATGGAGTTCTCTAAAAGATAAATAGAAGATAAATTACTCAACAAAACATAGAACTTCAGAATATTCTTCCAATTAAAAATCAAAATTTGAAATCCACTTGAAAATAATCAATAATGCATGTTTATGTATAAATGATCCTACATCTAGAACATGCTTCACCATTGGATTGCACCCTCCTTTCTCATTGTGTTCATCTTTTCCATTTGACATTTCTCACACTACATTGTCCATTATGCATATTGAGGCATAAGGTTACAACTGTTTGATGAGTGATGAGTAGACCCTACGTCCAACCATATGAATCACTAAGCATTCATGTGTAATCTAGTTGAATTTCATGAATTTATAGCCTTCTAAGAACACTAGTCTCTAGGAAGTGAAACTAACTATTATAATCATTGTCTTTCTGATTACACTTGTGAAATGCAAAGGTATGGTTAAGTGCAATTGAGGCATATGATTTTTATCATTTTTATGTTTTATGCTTTAAGTTGCCTAAGGGTAAAGAATAATGTATAAAATAAAATAATTAAATTGCTAATTTAATCTAACTAGCTACACCTTACTAATCCTAACATAATCATATGTTCCCACTTGTCGTACACATCCTAAACATGTTTAACACTACTGGGTTACCAAACGTTAAGTGTTACCGGGATTACCAAGTGCCAAGCGTATGCTCGAAGTGGTCATACTTATGTGCTTAATTGTTCACTATATAATTTAGCTTAATTACTTAAAGCATTAAAGTAAATTGCATAAAACATTAAATACATAAATAAATAATTAATTTATTTTGAAATACTACAAGGTTTATCAAAAAGCTCATCTTTATTGCCACACACAATGCCATGCTCAAGTACAATAGTGCTCAAATAAAGATCTATTGCCCCCTCGCCCTCTTCCAAATGCACCAAGAAAGTAGTGGCATTTTGAGAGATTTCTGGGAATTGCTACTATTATGAAAGAGAGATCATTATCTCTCAGGTGTTAGGATTTGATCTTGTAGGTAGCTACATTTTCTAGGCTAAGAAACTTGGCCCACCTCCCTTCATCTAGTTGATGGTTTAAGCCACTTCATTGAGGTGACTCATTGTTGGATGATAAATAGATGGATCATCATCACTCATTCTTGCTTGCTGCTCTTGCTTATGCAAGATCTACTCTAGAATCTTGTGCATTCATTCAAGGGCAGTGTGGGACTTTGATGTTGTTTTGTGAGTGAGCAATGGAGGTGGTGGTTGCTACTTCTCTTCCTTGGTTGTAGTAGGGGTCTTGTCTTTCATCATTTTTGCCCAAGAGGTAGAACAAGTATGCTTAATTGTATCATAGGTGTTGCGAATTATTCCTACCCTTGTGCATACGTTTTTTATGAGGTAGGCAAAGGGCAAGGTCTTCCTTCCACATTCATTTTCCTTAAATCACATATCTATCTCTAGATAGATCAACTGTGGAAGGTTGACAAGGAATTTTCCACTCAGAGCAACACACACATGGGTGGCAAAGGTAGTCATCTTACTGGGCCTCACTGTCAAATTGAGCTGATAGGTTGATATCTTGAAATATACATGCTCCACTGGGGTGAGTGCACCACACTTCTTATGATCTACTCTATAACATCATTAGGTCCACTCCTTCTTTGTCTTTGGGTCTGCTTGTGGAGAGTTCTTTGCCAAATTTGTTCTAATATCAGGTAACCCAAGGGCCTATGCAATGGCCTCCACTGAGTAGAACACTTGAATGTCCTTAATCTTTATAGTGGCTTTTGCTTGCCTACCATTCCAAAAGAGATATGTCTCTCCCATATACCATTTCCCATTGGAAGTGAGGATTGGCCACATTGCAGAGTTCTGCAACTATGTCCTGAATTTTGGTGGAGCATGTTCTAAGAATGATCCAAAGTTCAATTCTTGGAGAACTGAACATTGGGTGTCACAAGGCTTGATCTGATTAAGGCAGGCTTGAGTCAATGTGGCCTCAAGTCTTGGCACCTCATCTTGATGGGATTGTTCAGTTACAACCACTTCCATAGGAATCTATTAGATAGATTTAACTTTGAGCACCTCCTGAAGAGGTCGCGTTGCATGAGTTTCTACTACCTGTTCTTGGGCTTGTTCTTACTACTCTCTTCCAGCTCTAGGTCATTTATTCCTTGGTTGAAATGGTTCTCCTTCCTACAGGTGTTTTGGTCTCTATGCCATCTGTAATCACAAGATGACCAAGGATTAGCACTTATTGTGTAACTTTAAAACATTTGGAATACCTTATCTCTTGGGGTAGTTACACGTGGCTAAGTTGTGATCATGGTGGTTTGATTATTTATTTTAATATTATTTGGTTAAACAGGTTACCAAAGTGTGTTGGAAGGGTTTAACTCTCATAGGTTGATGATTTAATATTATTTTATTCATTAAACCCATGGTGGAGTTAGAAAATTTCTGAAGAATTTTCTATCAAAAACCTAAGGTTTGTGGCCCCCACAATGTAAAGTGTACCTTTGGAAGCTACAGGTTTGAAGAATGAAGTGAATTGGACAAACGGTTTGAAAGTTATGATTATTGGAAGGTTTTGAGCTTTGAAAAATTACAAAAAATCCTCTAAGTTTGAAGCAAATGGTAAAAAATTCCTAAGTGGTGGGAGCTATACATAGAATTTTTCCCATGCATTGACTGGGCCTCATCGACTGGGCCTAGTTGACATGATCAACTGCATCGACTGGGCCTAGTCAATGTGGTTATTAACTAGCATTGACCAAGTCAAAACTTGAAAATTACAAGGAGTTTTTATGTGAAATTAGAATCAAATGAAAGCCCAAGAAGGCAAGAACACAATGAGATACATGAAGAGGACTTTAGTTTTTACAAAAGATGGATAATGATTGGAGAAATTCCTTAAGGAGCACATAGTTGGATGTAACTGATGGGAAATGAAAAATATTTTATTACCATAAGATAAAGGACTTAACTATCCCAACCTAGAGCTATGCAAGTGGGTCCATCTCAGAGTAGGCTTATGCCCTTTTTTCCTTTGCATAACCTCAACTAAGGAGTCAGCGGGTTCCATAGTTGATTAATGGTTACAAAAAGTTAAGGATCAAATCCCAAAGAATCTACCTAAGAATCTCAACACATCAAACTAGCACATTAAACAAAAACATAAAAATTGGTAGTGAGGTGAGTTATGGAAAGCATTGATGGATGAGATAGAGAGTGGAATGGATGTTTCAATCATGGTCACATGAAGTCCCTTGTGGAGTTTATGGTTAAATGACACGATAAAAGGTCATCCTTAGTCCAGACCAAAACCAATCACTTTCAGTGACTTCAGATTGTCACTCTAGGACTAGTCCATCCCCTCAAGACACAAGAACGCTCCCATAGACAACCACCATTTCTTATTTGAGAAGAAAAGAGAATTAGGAAGTGAGAAAGGGCCTTAGCTAGAGGGGACCTTTAGGCATGGGTAACATAACTTTCTAGTTCCATAACTAGTGCTTGTAGCTTGTTTATTGTGTTTAAGGGGTGTGATTTAAATTTTCATCATTTTTTATGGATTTTTGGATGGGAACCACACCATGCAAAGATGTATTCAACTTCTTGTTATTGGTTGACATAGAACTGTAAGAAATCCATGAAAACACACATGCACTCAAGCAAGTAGAAAGGCACAAAGAGTATTGAATCCCCTTGAAGTTACACCCTTTTCAAACCTTTGAATCTGTCCTAAGTTTGGAAACTACCAAGGTCACAAGTTCATTAGAGTTTTATTAATGAAAAAGGGACCTCATATTTCTAAAACCAGGAAAACCATAGAATTAGTAGATGGGTGGATGATGTGGACTCATTGCTTGTGCCATGAAAAAGAAACTTGTCTTAGTTATTAGTCATCAAAATTCAAAAATAGAAACAAGACATTAGCAATTAAAAATAGTAGGTACAAACCATCATTAGTAAACAACTACAACATCATTGTGTCCAATCGGGGAATAAAGCACTTTATTAGAAAATAAGAAAAATTCACATCAAAATAAAGTAAAAATATATAAGAAATTGTAAAAATATTTAAGAAAAATAAAACATACTAACAATGTTGTAGAACAAAAATTTGAAAAAAATAACAAAGTGTAAAAAAAAAAATGGTATATAAACAAAGAAAGTGTAAAAATAACTAAGTGTAAAACAAAAGAAATAAAAAATTGTAAAATAAAAAGGTAAAAAAACTAAAGTGCCACTTATATAGTTAGCATGGATGATCATCTCATCCATGACTAAGTTGAAAGAAGGAGATCTGAAAGATTGAGTGTGGTTGTCCATCTAATGAGATGCTGATTTCACTAGCATGCATGGGCTTATGGAAAGGTTTAAGTTGCTGCATGTTGGCCAATTGCTTTTTGTTTAAGCTTTCAAGTTTGTAAATTAACATGACCCTAGAAGAAAAGGTTTTATAAATGATGTAAGGCCCTTCCCACAAAGTCTGTAACTTAGTTCGTTAACATATGTGTGTGGGGTTCTAGTAGAGAAACTTGTCTCTAAGTTTAAATTTTACTTTTCTTATTCTAAGGTCATGGTGTTGTTTATTGAATGCTTTGTGCACTTCATTCAAGGATAGGACCACCAATTGATTCACATCTAGCATGTTAAGGTTGATCAATCTCTCTTTTTGTGCTAGGCTTAGGTCAAGTTCAAGGTCATAGGTTGTTGAAAGTGTACGAAGCTTAGATTGAATTGGAAGAGTTGGTAATTTTTTGTACACTAGCTCATAGGAAGAGTAGCTTATAGGGAGTTTCCATGTTGAGTGGTATGCCCAAAGGGCATCATTAAGTTTTGTATTATAGTCTCTCCTTTATTTGCTAATTATTCTTGTTAAGATTTTCATGATCTTCCTATTGGTAACCTTTTCTTGATCATTGGCTTAGGGATGGTAGGGTGTTGTTAATTTATGTTTAGCCCCCAGGTGTTGCATGAGCTTGCAAAAAGTAACATTTACAAAATGAGTACCATTGTCTTAAAATTTAGTGCATGTGACACTCTAAACCTATTTATAACATTTTGTTGTACAAACCAAATAGTAGTGAAAAATGTATAGTTGGTGATAGCTGCTACTTCTACCCATTTCATACAATAGTCAATAATGACTATTATGTATGCCTTTTCATTTGACATGGGTGTGATGGGACCCATGAAGTCTATGCCCTAAATGTCAAAGGGTTTCAGTGGTTGGATCCATTGCTAAGGTTCCTCCATTTGAGTAGTTATCCCATCATCTCATTGACAGCATTCACAAGAGTGGATGAATTAGTGGGCATCTCTGAAGGGTATTGGCCAATAGTACCCTGCCATTAGGATTTTAATGGCTGTGCATCTCCTTGAATAGTGCTTCCTACAAAGACCCTCATGAGTGTCTTGGAGAAAGTGTAGTTGGTTAACATTAGGAACACACCAAAGAACCAAGCCATCAATGCATACCTTGTAAAAGTATTTGTTAATTTCCATGAAGCATTTGGCTTGATAAAGAAACTGTTGTTTCTTCTAAAGGTCTAAATCTTGTGAAGTCTCTTGAGTGAAAAGATAAGTGAGGATGCCATCGTACCATTTTGGTTTAGTAGGCACTTGTTCATTTATTGCACTGGCAAAGAAAAGTTTATCAGGAAATTAATCAGAGCATATGCTCTTGTCCTCTTTGTTATTCCATAGTAACCAAGAAAAGTGAGTAACAACCACATTCTCAGTCTCCTTTCTATCTACCATTGTAAGATCAAACTCCTGCAAAATAACTAACCATCGTATAACACAGGGGCTCACCATTGGTTCATTCATCTAGAATCAAATGGCACCATGGTTAGTATGCACAAACACCTTATATCTAAGCATGTAGTGCCTAAACTTCTCCAAAGCATATACCATGGACATTAGCTCTTTCTCTGTTGTGGTGTAATTGAGTTATGCATCCACAATGCTTCATCTTGCACAGTGGATGTAATATGGATGTTTTTGATCATCCAACTATGTAATCACAACTTCCAAGGCATATTTTGTTGCATTTGTCATGATGTGAAATGGATGGGACTAATCAGGTGCTCATAGAATTGGAGTCTCTACAAGCCTCTCCTTAAGCTACTACAATGCCTTTTTGCCTTCCTTGGTTTAAATGAAAGAAGCATATTTCTTTGTGAGCTCAACTAATGGTTTCGTGATCTTAGAGAAATTCTCTATGAATTGTTGGTAGTAGCTAATGTGTCCAAGGTATGATTAGACATCTTTAATGATTTTTGGTTGTGTAAAGACTGAAAATGTTGGTAGTTGGAACACTGAGGGATTAACAAATGCATAGCCTTAACTCTGCCTTCATG